>CAUYPK010009929.1:0-14992 GCA_963574355.1 Loris lydekkerianus
CAAAAAATAGCCGGGCGTTGTGGCGGGCGCCTGTAGTCCCAGCTGCTCGGGAGGCTGAGGCAGGAGAATCGCGGAAGCCCAAGAGCTGGAGGTTGCTGTGAGTCCTGTGACGTCACGGCACTCCACCGAGGGTGGTAAAGTGAGACTCTGTCTCTACAAAAAAAAAAAGGGCACCATCAGTGTGATGTATCAATGCTATGAAAACCACGGCAGCTGTGCCAGGTGGCTCACACCTGTTATCCCAGTGATTGAGGAGGCTGAGGTGGGAGGATCGCTTGAGTTCAAAGCCAGCCTGGGCAACATAGCAAGACCTTATCTCTCAGTCAATCAATCTCATGGCACTATCAAGCTGATATCACCCAGGGAGTACTACACAAGCAGTGAGAGAAGCAGAGCCAGAGCCCAGAGCTTATGGACACCAATGAGGAAAGCTCCAGAGAGGAGGGGACCCAGCAAGGGAGACCTAGAGGAACTAGGAGTCCCAGGAGAAGCTTCCTGAAGACAGCATTTTGGGAGATTGTAGTGACTACCATCCCAAAATGCTGTGGTAGTGACCATCTCCCATCAGAGATGCTGCTGAGGAGGGGCTGCTGCATTTAATAAGGAGGAGGTCACTGTTGACATTGACAAGTGCCATTTCAGGGGAGCAACGGTGAGTGCAAATCTGATTAGAGTGGGTTCAGAGGAACATGGGAAGAGAATAACTGGGGACAGCAACGAGAGACAACCTTAACAGGAGTTTTGCTTGAAAGAAAGCAGAGAAATGCAGTAACTGGAGAGAGATGTGAGGTCAAGAAATAGTTTATGACCCAGGTGCAGTGATTCACACCTATAATCCCAGCACTCTGGGAAGCTGAGGCAGGTGGATTGCTTGACCTCCGGAGTTCAAGACCAGCCCAAGCAAGAGCAAGAACCTGTTTCTACTAAAAACAGAAAAACTGGCTCAGCACCTGTGGCTTAAGCGGCTAAGGCGCCAGCCACATACACCTGAGCTGGCAGGTTGAAATCCAGCCCAGGCCCGCCAAACAACGACAGCTGCAACCAAAAAATAGCTGGGTATTGTGGCGGGTGCTCTTAGTCCCAGCTACTTGGGAGGCTGAGGCAGGAGACTTGCTTGAGCCTGGGAGTTGGAGGTTGCTGTGAGCTGAGATGCCACAGCACTCTACCCAGGGTGACAGCTTGAGGCTCTGTCTCAAAATAATAATAATAATAATAAAAATAAATAAATAAAAACAGAAAAACTGAGCGCCCCCTGTGACTCAGTGGGTAGGGCACCGGCCCCATATACTGAGAGTGGTGGGTTCAAAACCAGGCCCGGCCAAACTGCAACAACAAAAAAAATAGCTGGGTGTTATGGCAGGCACCTGCAGTCCCAGCTACTTGGGAGGCTGAGGCAAAAGAATTGCCTAAGTCCAGAAGTTGGAGGTTGCTGTGAGCTGTGACATTATAGTACTCTACCAAGGGCAATAAAGTGAGACTCTGTCTCAAACAAACAAATAAACAAACGAAAACAGAAAAACTAGCTGGGCACAGTGGCAGGCGCCTATAGTCCCAGCTTCTTGGGAGGCAGAGGCAAGAGGATCACTTGAGTTCAGTGTTTGAGGTTGCTGTGAACTAAGATGCCAGGACACTCAACCTATTGTAACAGAGTGAGACTCTGTCTAAAAACAAAGCAAAATAGGGGCGGTGCCTGTGGCTCAGTGAGTAGGGTGCCGGCCCCGGCCAAACTGCAACAAAAAATAGCTGGGCGCTGTGGCAGATGCCTGTAGTTCCAGCTACTTGGGAGGCTGAGGGAAGAGAATCACGTAAGCCCAGGAGTTGGAGGTTGCTGTGAGCTGTGATGCCACAACACTCTACCAAAGGCAACATAGTGAAACTCTGTCTCAAAAAAAAAAAAGCTCTTTGGGTGGTGGGCTAGTTGGTGGTAATCATGTACTCCTTAGTGTCTGCATGGCTCTGTTGTGGAGCCTGCTGCTGAGCAAGGGGAATTGGCAGGCCCTGCACCACCTTTGCAGAGCAGTGGGTGTATAGGTATACAGTACACAAGCAGTGAGAGACTCAGGGCCAGAGCCCAGAGCTTATGGACAGGGGCTGCCTAGTTTTTCTGTTTTTATTTATTTATTTATTTATTTATTTATTTATTTTTGAGACAGAGCCTCAAGCTGTCACCCTGGGTAGAGTGCCGTGGTGTCACAGACCTTGGCCCAGCTGGGTCAACAACCATCGCAGAGCAGTTTCTTATGTTTTCCTGAGGCCACTGCTTGAAACTGACCTAGCTGAGGTCGGGGAACTTATTGGGGTCGTCCCGGCCTCTGCTTGGTTTCTTCCCAAGCTTCTGATCCTCACAGCGCCATGATGGAGTTTTAAGACATATATCAGTGTGTTGTCCTTGAATAAAGAAGAAGAGTTCTAGGCAGTGCCTGTGGCTCAAAGGAGTAGGGCGCAGGCCCCATATACCGGAGGTGGCAGGTTCAAACATTGCCCGGGCCAAAAACTGCAAAAAAAAAAAAGGAGAGTTCTGGAAGCTCAGCCAGGGGCAGTGCTCCTTCACAGATTCTGCACTAACCTGATGGCCACAGGCCTAAAGTTTGGAGCCCACTTTCATGGGGACATGGCTGTGATGGTTAGATGATGGTTTCTACTACTGACCTTCAGACTGTGACCAGTGGAGAGCCATGCCCTTTCTCCCCAGTTACTGTGGATTTTGCTGTCAAAAATGTCCTCTAGCTGGTGTTGAGCAGATTCTAGGAACTTCTTTCCTGTATTAACCTGTCTGAACAGCTGTAGTCATATTGGAGAAAAAAACTCACCTAGAAATTTGGGGGCACTTACGTGACAAGTAGATAGATACCTTTCACTTTATCTTGTACAACTCTTCGGTTTTATCTGAAGAATTCCAATAAAATATTTTAAAGCCAAAAAAAAAAAAAAAACAAGCAAAACAAGGAAGAGTTAATGTTTTGTTTTTCTGTTTGTTCAAAGGAGGGTAAACAAATGTGCAAAACATAAAATTTACCATTTTAGCCTTTTTTTCTTTGAGACAGAGTCTCATTTTGTCACCCTCAGTAGAGTGCCATGGTGTCATAGCTCACAACAACCTCAAAATCTTGGGCTCAAAGCAATCCTCTTGCTTCAGCCTCCTAAGTAGGTCAGACTTCAGGTGCCCGCCACAATGCCTGGCTATTATTTAGAGATGGGTCTTGCTCTTGCTCACACTGGTCCTGAACTCCTGACCTCAAATGATCCACTGCTTGGGCCTCCCAGAGTGCTAGGATTACAGGAGTGAGCCACCGCACCCAGGCCCATTTTAGCCATTTTTATGAGTACAGTTCAGTGGCATTAAGTACCAGTACAGTGATGTGCAACCTTATCTCCATCCATCCCCAGAGCTGTTTCATCTTCCCCAACTGAAACTCTGTCCTTAATAAAAACTAATGTTCCCCCTTCCCAGCCTCAATAAACCTTGTTCTACTCTATGGCTATGAATTTGAGTACACCAGGGACCTCACGTGAGTGGACTTGTCTAGTATTTGTTCTTTTGTGACTGGCTTATTTCACTCAATGTAATGTCCTCGGGTCTATTCACATTGTAGCGTGTGCCAGCATTTTCCTTACAAGGCTAAATTATAGGGCCAACAACAGTGGCTCACACCTGTAATTCTAGCACTCTGGGAGGCCGAGGTGGGTGGACTGCCTGAGCTCACAGGTTCTAGACCAGCCTGAGCAAGAGAAAGATCCCATCTCTAAAACTAGCTGGGCATTGTGGCAGGCACCTGTAGTCCTAGCTACTCGAGAGACTGAGGCGAGAGAATCACTTGAGTCCAAGAGTTTGAGGTTGTTGTGAGCTATGAGGCTATGGCACTCTATCGAGGGTGACCAAGTAAGACTCTGTCAAAAAAAAGGGGAAATTTGAATCATATTCCACTGCATGGATATTCTACCCTTGGTTTACCAAGGACTCTTGGGCCTATTGTGAATAATGTCACTTTTTTTTTTTTTTGAGGCAGAGCCTCAAGCTATTGTCCTAGGTAGAGTGCCGTGGCATCACAGCTCACAGCAACCTCCAACTCCTGGGCTCAAGCTATTCTCCTGCCTCAGCCTCCCAAGTAACTGAGACTATAGGCTCCCACCACAATGCCCGGCTATTTTTTGGTTGTAGCAGTGTCACTCTTGCTCAGGTTGGAATATGCTGCTTTGAAGATGGATGTACAGGTGGCACCTGTAGCTCAACAGAGTAGGGTGCCGGCCCCATATGCTGGAGGTGGCAGGTTCATACCCAGCCCCGGCCAAAAACTGCAAAAAAAAAAAAAAAAAAAAAAAAAGATGGATGTACAAAAATGTTCTAGCCTGTACTTTCAATTATTTTCGCATACACCAAGCAGTGGTAATTCTATGTCTATATTTTTTTTTTTTTTTTTTTGCAGCTTTTAGCCGGGGCTGGGTTTAAACCCATCACCTCCAGTATATGGGGCCGGCACCCTACTTGAGCCACAGGTGGTGCCCTACATTTTTTTTTGTTTTTGAGACAGTCTTACTTTGTCACTCGCAGTAGAGTGCCTTGGTGTCACAATTCACAGCAACCTCAAACACCTGGGCTTACGTGATTCTCTTGCCTCAGCCTCTCAACTAGCTGGGACTATAGGCGCCCCCCACAACATCTGGCTGTTTTTAGAGACAAGGTCTCGCTCTGGCTCAGGCTGGTCTAAAACCTGTGAGCTCAGGCAGTCCACCTGCCTCCGCCTCTCAAGTGCTAAATTACAGGGGTGAGCCACAGCACCTGACCCTTTATGTTGACATTTTAAAAACACCCCTAATATGTTTTCTGGCTGTTTTTAAAGCAGGGGCTATAATAGCATGTGTGTCTGCTCATAAAAATGATCAAGGGAGAAGAGAGAGATTGATGAGGCAAAAGAGAGGTGAGACTAGCTGGGGTGATGACTGAGTAGAGGAGGTAAGGTGGGATTGCCCTTGGGTACCATCCCCCTTAGGAACAGGAGGAAAGATCTAAGGGACCCAGATGTGGGGAGGTGGGAATGTGGTAGACAGAGCTTGCCCAAGTCCCCTTCCAATTGCTTCTATTTCTTTGTGAAGAGTCAATATTACATATCAAAGAAAAAAGAGCTCTCCAGCTTTGTTTATGTTCAGTAACTGCTGTGGGCCAGGTGCAGTGGCTCAGGACTATAATCCTAGCACCCTGGGAATCCGAGGCCGATGGACTGCTTGAGCTCAAGACCAACCTGAGCAAGAGGTTGGTCAGAGCAAGCAGCCCTGTCTCTACTAAAAAATAGAAAACTTAACTGGGTGTTGTGGCAGGTGCCTGTAGTCCTAGCTACTGGGGAGGCTGAAGCAAGAGGATTGCCTGAGCCCAAGAGTTTGAGGTTGCTGTGAGCTATGATGCCACTGCCGTGGCATCTACCCAGGGTGACAGAGTGAGACCATGTCTCAAAAAAAAAAAACAAAAAAAAAAAAACCAACCTGCTGAAAAGTCCTGTGACTAGTAAGTGAGTAAGCAAAATGGTGCGTCCAGGCCATGGAATGTTCCACAGCAATAAGAAAAAACCAAGTCCTCACACAGCCAGTGTGGGTGGAGGTAGGAGGCATGACGCTGAAAGAAGCCAGTCTCAAACTCCAGGATTCAACTTACAGGAGATTCTGGAAGACATGGAATTATAGGAACAGAAAGTAGATCAGGAGCTACCAGGGGCTGGGGTGTGCATCCTGACTGTGGTAAGTGCATACACTTGTCTACACCTGCACACTAAAAACAGTGAAGCCTTGTACGTAAACTAACAGCAGTTAAAACGTTTTACTTTTTTTTTTTAAGAGACAGAGTCTCACTGAGTCGCTTTGAGGTTGCGTGCCGTGGCGTCATAGCTCACAGCAACTGCAGACTCTTGGACTCAAGCAGTTCTCTTGCCTCAGCCTCCCAAGTAGGTGGGACTACAGGCACCTGCCACAACACTCGGCTATTTTTAGGGATGGAGGGCTTAGTCTGGTCTTGAACTTAGTCTGGTCGCTCTGGCTTAGTCTGGTCTTGAACTCCTGAACTCAGTCAATCTGCCCACCTTGGCTAGAGTGCTGGGATTATAGGCATGAGCTACTGTGCCAGCCTTGGCTGATTTTTCTTTCTTTCTTTTTAATTTTTTTTTTTTTTTTTTGAGATAGAGTCTCACTATGTTGCCCTCAGTAGAGTGCTATGGGATCACAGCTCACAGCAACCTGAAAATCTTGGGCTTAAGCCACTCTCTTACCTCAGCCTCCCAAGTAGCTGGGACTAAAGGCACCCACCACAAGGCCCGGCTATTTTTTTGTTGTTATTGCAGTTGTTTAGCTGGCCCGGGCCAGGTTCGAACCTGTCATCTTCCGTTTATGTGGCTGGCATGGTAACCACTGTACTATGGGCACCGAGCCTGGCTAATTTTTCTATTTTTAGTAGAGACAGAATCTCATTCTTGCTCAGGCAGTTCTCAAACTCCTCAGCTCAGGGGATCCATCTCCTAGGCTTCCCAGAGTGGTAGGATTATAGGTGTGAGCCACTGTGCCTGGCCTAGTGTAAAATTTTTAAAAGACTAGAGATTGACACTGTAAAATAAATAAATGAATAAAAGCATTATCTGCTTCTATCTGTATAACACCTGCTACCATACACAGGGCAGAGGCATGAGACAAACAATGTTCAAGCTTCCTTCTTTTTCTTTTTTTTTTGCCGGGGCTGGGTTTGAACCCGCCACCTCCAGCATATGGGGCCGGCACCCTACTCCATTGAGCCACAGGCAACGCCCTTCCTTCTTTTTCTTAAGGGCCCTCAAATTGTCAAGGTGCAGGCCCTGAGAGCCTGGTCCACCCCAGGCCTGGATCTGACGCCTCTCCTCTTGGGCCCTCATGGCTTCCCGGGAGTCCTACTTTTCTCCATCCCCTGCCTCACCACTTGGCCATTCTGGCCTGGCCATGTGGCCTCAGGGCTTGGTCTCCGCCCCTGTCTAGAAAGCTCTGTTTCCAGATGTCTGCATGGGCTGTTGCTTCCAGCATCTAGGCCCCAGGTCGTATGTTACTACCTAAAGCAGCTCCCCACTCCCTGCTCCACTGACCCCCCAACTTCCTTCTGTCACTCATCTCTCCGTTATTTTCTTGCCTCTCCTACACAACATAAGCTCCCTGAGACCTACAGCCGCCTCTGTCCTTGGGTACCAAGTCCCCAGCACCCAGAGCAGGAACTGGCCTACAGAAATACTTAACACATGTGGAAGGGAGCCAGGAGGGGATACTCAAGTGAGTATTGTTTTAATCTCCACTTTATAGATAGGTGATCAACTTCAAAGAGGTTAAGTCACCCAGTCAGTGAACAGGGCAATTTGGGTTTACAACCATACCTTTCTGCTGCCAAAGCCCAGAAGAGTAGCTCCAGGGCCTGAGCCTCTCCCAGGTGCCCAGGTCACAGGTGTCTGGCAAAAGAGGTTGGTCTGCAGGTTTGTCCAAGAGGTTGCTGGTGTGCTGGTGTTCTTGAGACTGGGTATGGTGCACAGAAGAGACTATTGGTAGCTTCTTTGGCTTTAAAAACAGTTTTTGTTTGTTTTTGTGGAGACAGAGCCTTAAGCTGTGGCTCTGGGTAGAGTGCTATGGCATCACAGCTCACAGTAACCTCCAGCTCCTGGGCTCAAGCAATTCTCCTGCCTCTGCCTCCCAAGTAGCTGGGACTACAGGCGCCCGCCACAACACCCAGCTATTTTTTTTTTATTTATTTATTTGGTTGCAGCTGTCATTGTCATTTGGTGGACCCGGGCTGGATTCAAACCTGCCAGCTGAGGTGTATGTGGCTGGCGCCTTAGCCGCTTGAGCCACAGGCGCCAAGCCAAAAAAACAGTCTATCTTTTAAAGTAAATTCAAAAGCGTAACTTAAATTTTAAAGTTCAATTTACAAATCTCATGTTTACACATTTGGTACATTTTAACAATCATTATTCAATTCTAGCTTTCTCAGTATTAAAGATATTGGCTAAGGAAAACGTTTTGTCATCCGAGTGATTTGGGGAGGTTTTCCCAGCAAACTGAGGCTGACCATCAACCAAATATTTTGCCCATGACTCAGGCTTCCCCCATCCCAAGATCATGGCCCATGTACTCTGGGTTTAAGTTACCTAATTTTTCCAACTAACTGAGATTTGCAGGTACCCCCCACCCAAGCTTTCCTTACCACTGGGTTGGATTCTGTTTATCTAAGTACTGCTTGATTTTATTCTGAATTTTCTGTATTCAGAAACATAGTTCCATATGTTTCCTATCCAGCAGGGCTAGATTAGCTGGGATTGCATTATTACAGAGATCTTCTGGCTCCAGGGTCTCCGTAGTGAAATGTCACTGAGGACACACCTAGGGCAGAGCTGGGTTGGGCCAGGGTTGGGCCAGGATCAAGATAGGAAGGCCAGGGTTAAAGAGATTAGCACATGGACTCTAGACTACTTCATTCAATTATCTGGTTTTTTGCTTTTTTTTTTTGAGACAGAGTCTCACTTTGTTGCCCTCTGTAGAGTGCCGTGGCATCATAGCTTAATACCCTCGAACTCCTGGGCTCAAGTGATCCTCTTGCCTTAGTTTTTCTATTTTTAATAAAGACAGGTCTGACTCTTGCTCAAGTTGGTCTTGAACTCCTGAGCTCAAGCAATCCACCCACCTCAGCCTCCCACAGTGCCAGACTTATAGGTATGAGCCACTGTAACCGGCCCTCAATTCAAATTTTGGGCCTTCTGTTGACAGGCTGAGATCAGGCTGGTCCTACCTCCTTGGTGCCTCGGTTTTCCAATCTGTAAACTAGGGATTAAATTCCCTGGGAATTTCAGTGTGGGGAAGAGTGCTGAAAGACAGGGTGGTAGGTGGAAGCCTGGATCTGCTAAACAGGAAGAGGGGTGGCCGAGTTGGGTAAGAGATGGGGATTAAATAAACATAGGTAGGGAGGGTGGTTGTCATTGCTCAGCCTAGCCCTGGGTCCTGGGGACTCTGGAGACTGTCTGTACTCACCTCTGGGCACAGGTGCAGGAGGCATGCAGGTGACAGTGATATCTTCCATCCCAGGTGACAGTGGGAGTAATTCAGCCAGTGAATATAAAACTCTCAGCACAGAACCCCACAGCCCAGGAAGCCCTCAGTATAGGGCAGTTCTCGTTAATATCACTGTCATCATCTCTTGGGTCACCTGGCCTGCTTACTGCCAACCCTGCCCTGGCACTGGGCTGCGCCTGAGCCCTGGGTACAAGTGACAAAGAGCATCAGCCTAGGTTTCCAGGAAAGCTGTGTTCCAGGAAAGCTGTGAGCACCCAGCTTCTACCTCTAGTGAAGTCACTAGTATAGGTGCTGGGGAAGAGGCCAAAGGGTTGGGCCCTCAGGAGAAATCAACACTGGTCATGCTGGTCCTTAACCCTGGGACATTAAATCAAATTTACAGATAAGAAAACAGGTCGAGGGTGGCACCTGTGGCTCAGTGAGTAGGGGGCCGGCCCCATATGTCGAGGGTGGCGGGTTCAAACCCAGCCCCGGCTAAACTGCAACAAAAAAAATAGCCGGGCGTTGTGGCGGGTACCTGTAGTCCCAGCTCCTCGGGAGGCGGAGGCAAGAGAATCGCCTAAGCCCAAGAGCTGGAGGTTGCTGTGAGCTGTGACGCCATGGCACTCTACCAAAGGGCCATAAAGTGAGACTCTGTCTCTATAAAAAAACAAACAAACAAACAAACAAAAATGAAAACAGGTTGAGGCTTGGCACCTGTGGCTCAAGTGGCTAAGGCACCAGCCACATACATCTGAGCTGGTGGGTTTGAATCCAGCCCAGGACTGCCAAATAACAATGACAACTGCAACCAAAAAATAGCCAGGCATTGTGGCAGACGCCTGTAGTCCCAGCTACTTGGGAGACTGAGGCAAGAGAATTGCTTAAGCCTAAGAGTTGGAGGTTGCTGTGAGCTGTGATGCCACAGCACTCTACCCAGGGCAACAGCTTGAGGCTCTGTCTCAAAAAAAAGAAAGAAAAAGAAGAAAACAGGTCGGTGAGATGAGTGGGTTCAGAGTCTTCTCTGGCAGAGGGCTGAGTGGGGGGGCCCAGGATACATTTTTGTTTGTTTGTTTTTTGTTTTTTGAGACAGAGTCTCACTCTGTTGCCCTGGCATCATCGTAGCTCACAGCAACCTCAAAATCTTGGGCTCAAGCAATCCTCTGCCTCAGTTTTTCTATTTTTTTAGTAGAGACGGAGTCTCACTTTTGCTCAGGCTGATCTCCAACTTGTGAGCTCAAGATATCCACTCACCTTGGCCTCCCAGAGTGCTAGGATTACAGGCATGAGCCACTGTGCCTGGCCTTCTTCTTCTTCTTCTTTTCTTTTTTTGTAGAGACAGCATCTCACTTTTTCACCCTCAGTAGTGCTGTGGCATCACACAGCTCACAGCAACCTCCAATTCCTAGGCTCTGGCAATTCTCTTGCCTCAGCCTCTCGAGCAGCTGGGACTACAGGCGCCCGCCACAATGCCCAGCTATTTTTTTTTTTTTTTTTGCTGTTTGGCCGGGGCTGTGTTTGAACCCACCACCGTTGGTATATGGAGCTGGCACCCAACTCATTGAGCCATAGGCACCGCCTTTTTTTTTTTGGCTGCCTTGGGTAGAGGGTCATCAGACCTCACAACAAACTCAAACTCTTGGGCTTGAGCAATCCTCTTTCCTCAGATTCCCTAGCAGCTGGGACTACAGGCCCCCACAACTATGCTCAGCTATTCTTTCTATTTTTAGTGAGAGGGGGGTTTGCTCTTGCTCATACTGGTCTTGAACTCCTGGAATCAAGCAATTCTCCTGCCTCCGCCCCCCCAAGTAGCTAGGACTACACGCACCCGCCACAACACCTGGCTATTTTTTGGTTGCAGCTGTCATTGTTTGGCTGGCCCAGGCTGGATTCGAACCAGCCAGCTCAGGTGTATGTGGCTGGTGCCTTAGTCGCTTGAGCCACAGGCCCGAGCCACCCTCCACCCCAGTCTTGATCACTGATGTATTTCTGGTTCTTAAAACAACAAATAGTAGTTGTTAAAATAAATATTTGTTGAGCCAATGTTGAATATGCTAGATGCAACCAAAGCGCCTTTGGGTCTCAAATTCCTAAGCTTGGGAAAGCCACCTCACCCCCACAGCAATGATTTCCTCGATGGGAAGGAAAAGCCCAGGGAGGGAAGGGCTCAGGGCCTAAGTAGAGCCCTTGTTCAGAGAGACCCAGTCTCTGTGGCCTCCTCCACTCTTTCCTCCAGAGTGGAGGAAAGAACAACCATGCCGGCAGACAGACATGGAGAAATGGCCTCGTTAACTGAAAGAAGCAAGTTGTAACACATTGTGTATTTTTTTTTTTTTTATTGACAGAGTCTCACTTTGTCCTAGAGTGCCATGGTGTTACAGCTCACAACAACCTCCAGCTCTTGGGCTTAGGCGATTCTCTCGTCTCAGCCTCCCAAGTAGCTGGGACTACAGGCGCCCGCCACAATGTGCAGCTATTTTTTGTTGCAGTTTGGCTGGGGCCGAGTTTGAACCCTCCACCCTCGGTATATGCCTCTGGCGCCCTACTCACTGAGCCACAGGCACCGCCCACACATTGTGTATTTTGATTCCAATTTGCTAAAAAAGTCATCATTTGGGGCTGGGTGTTGTGACTCTCACCCTGTAATCCTAGCCCAAGGCAGGTGGATTGTTTCAGGTCAGGTATTCAAGACCAGCCTGAGCAAAGGAGACCTGGTCTCTACAAATAGAAAAACTAGCCAGGCATTGTGGCAAGCGCCTATAGTCTCAGCAGCTACTTGGGAGGCTAAGGCAAGAGAATCGCTTAAGCCCAGAAGTTTGAGGTTTTTTTGAGCTTTTAAGCCAAGGCAATCTACCAAGGGTTAAAAAGTGAAACCCAGTCACAAAAAAAAAAAAAAAAAAAAAAAAAAATCTACAAACATATAAACATAAAGAAATTCCTAAAAGGTCACACACATATTAACAGAAGATGGATATTTCTGTAGAAAGCATGATTGTATTTCCAGTATTAAAATTAGCAACAACCACTACAAACAGCCTGCAGGTCTTAGATCAAGGTGCTGGCAGATCTGGTGACTGGGAAGACTACTTCCTAGTTCACAGAGGATGCCTTTTCACAGTGTCCTCACTCGATGGAAGGGACAATGAGGTCTCTTGGGTCTGTTTAATAAGGGCACCAATCCCTTTTATAAGGGTTCCACCCTCATGACTTAATTACTTCCCGAATGCCCCATCTCCCAGTACCATCACCTCAAGAGTTAAGATAGTAACATATGGCTTGGTGCCCATAGCTCAGTGAGCAGGGCAGCCACATACACCGAGGCTGGCAGGTTTGAGCCTGGCCTGGGCCTGCTAAACAACAATAACAACTGCAACCAAAAAAATAAATAAATAAATAAAATAGCCAGGCACAGAGTGAGGCTATGTCTCAAAAAAACAAAAAAGATATTAACATATGAACTGGGGGTGGTGGGGGGAACAAACATTCAGATCATAGACCTGAATGTCCTTGGGCATGTCATTTGCCCTTGCCATGCCTCAGTTTCCTCATCTGTAAAGCAGGGATCATCACAGGGTCTAAATCTTAGGCCTGTCGAGGATTAAATGAGATCAGATATGTTACCTGCTATGAGCTCAGGGCCTGGTACCAGGCAAACTCTGTGAGTGCCGGCCCTGTGGCTCTGGATACTGTTGCCTATATGGGAGAGGCACTATCTTTTGCAAGGTGTGGAAACCCAGAATCACCAATGGGAGTGGTTGGCCTGATCATACATACTGAAACAAGAGCAGGGGAGGGAGTGAAACCCAGGTCCTCCATCGCACAAGCCCCTTCCAGAGACTGCCCAACATGTCCCTAAATGAAAAAGACCTATCCTGTGTGTGTGGAGGTTATTTACTTTTTTAGACAGAGTCTGTCTCCCTGGGTAGAGTGCTATACCGTCATAGCTCACAGCAACCTAAAAACTTCTGGGTTCAAGTGATTCTATTACCTTAGCCTCCCAAGTAGCTGGGACTATAGGTGCCTGCCACAAGGCTCGGCTAGATTTTCTATTTTTGGCAGAGATGTCTCACTCTTGTTCAGGCTGGTCTGGAACTCCTGAGCTCAGGTGATCCACCCACCTTGGCCTCCCAGAGTGCCAGAATTATAGGTGTGAGCCTCCACATCTGGCCAGCTTACCCCTTAACAGCTTTCTTAGAGATAACATGTCTTTGCTTTATAATCAAGACCAACTGTTCAAACTGTGTACGTTGTCGAATGAAATCCAGATAACTTTGTGGGGGTTTTTTTGTTCGTTTGGTTTGGGGTTTTTTTGAGACAAAGTCTCATTTTGTTATTCTTGGTAGAGTGCTGTAGCATCTTAGCTCACAGCAATCTCAAACTCCTGGGCTTAAGCAATTCTTTTGCCTCAGCCTCCCAGGTACCTGGAACTATAGGCATCTGCCATGGCACTTAGCAAATTTTTAGAGATAGGGTCTCACTCTTGCTCAAGCTGGTCTTGAACTGAGCTTAGGAAATCCACTCGCTTCAGTCTCCCAAGTGCTGGGATTACAGGCTTGAGCCACTACACCCAGCTTCCAGATATCTTCTTATATGTAGTGTAATCAAATCAAATTTGTATTCTTATTGGATAAAGGAGGGGAACTGTTTGGTGAAAGCCCTGGAGAGGCTGGAAGAGGGAAACCTAGATTCCCTGTCCCCCCAGGGAGTTACTGTGCTCCCATGGTGGGGGGTGCACGTGGGGCAGTAAGCAGCTCTGGCCCCAGAATTCTCAGCAGAGTTCTAAGTATCAGAACTGGCCCAGTCACCTGAAGCTTTTGGGCAGTGGCTGCTACAACGGTGGCAGAGGAAAGGAGTGGGGGGCTGCTCAGACCTCTGGGGAATTTTTGGTCACAGAACAACAATGCTAATTCTCTGAGGAACACCTAGTCAGCTAAGGTGAATGTCTGACCACTCCTTATGGGGTGAGTTGTCTCCCCCAAATTCATTAACACTCAGTGTTCAGATTTTGCATTTGGAAACCAGATTGTTCACAATATAACTAGTTAAGACAAGGTTATACTAGAGCAAGGTGGGCCCCTAATTTGCCTGGTGTCCTTGTAAATGGGGGGAGACAGACACACACAGAGAGGACGTCACGTGGAGAGGAAGGCACTTCAGGGTGTTGCTTCCACAAGTCAAGGAACAACAAAGCTCACCGACAACCACCAGAAGCTAAAGGAAAAGGCCTAGAACAGCTTCTCCCTTACAGCCCTCAGAAAGAACCAAGGTTGTCGACTTTTTTTGTTTGTTTGTTTTTTTAATTAATTAATTTATTTTTATTGTTAAATCATAGCTGTGTACATTAGTGCAATCAAGGAGTACATTGTGCTGGTTTCATATACAACCTGAAATATTCTCATCAAACTGTTCAACGTAGCCTTCATGGCATTTTCTTAGTTACTGTATGTAGACATTTGTATTCTGCATTTAGTAAGTTTTGCCTGTACCCATTCTAAGATCCACGCCAACGTCTCTGGTTTTGGGATTTTGTTATGTGGGCTACTCTTACTGAGGTTAGGTGTTATCTCAAAGTAGTTTTGATTTGCATTTCTCTGATGATTAAGGATAATGAGCTTTTTTTTCATGTGTTTGTAGATCGTGCATCTGTCTTCTTTAGAGAAGTTTCTCTTCAAGTCCCTTGCCCACTGAGATGGGGTCACGTGTTCTTTTCTTGCTAATCAATTTGAGTTCTCTGTGGATTCTGGTTATTAGACCTTTACTGGAGGTATAACCTGCAAATATTTTCTCCCATTCTGAGGGCTGTCTGCTTGCTTCACTCACTATGTTCTTGGCTGTGCAGAAGCTTTTTAGTTTGATCAGGTCCCAGTAGTGTATTTTTGATACTGCTTCAATTGCCTGGGGAGTCCTCCTCATAAAATATTCACCCAGGCTGATTCCTTCAAGAGTTTTCCCTGCACTT
>CAUYPK010009930.1:0-13088 GCA_963574355.1 Loris lydekkerianus
GCTTTGACATGCCGGCACAATACCAAGAGTGAAATAGTGAGACTCTGTCAAAAAAAAAAAAAAAAAAAAAAAAAAAAAAAAAAACTGTCTTAAGTGTTTTCCATTGATAATAATTGTATCTATAATAGAATTTAGCTTAAAATTAACATTGCATAGAAAATAGATAATTTGTTCACTATTAATTTACAGATAATATACTCCAAGAAATGATAAATAATGATTACATAAAGCTTCTTTAAATATTATCTATTCGTCAATTAGCACTTGAAAATGAACAAAGTTACATATTTTTGTGATGAGATATTTAATAACAAGGAATGTAAAATTTGAACTGTAAAATTTGAACTGTGGTCATTATTTTTTTTTATTCTAAAATGAAAATCTAAAACTGTTAGGGTAATATTTTTTATCTTGCCAGAAGTTTTCAATTTTTGGACTCATTAATTTACTATAGCAGAGATTATGAGTTAAGCTGATAGTCATTATCTATTTAAGAATTCTAAGTATAGTGTATGCATGCTTTCTTTCCTAGAATCATTTGCCATTTCAAGTAGAGCCTTTATGTCATTCTTTATTTTCTAGGACTTCATTATCTATGCTAAGCCTGACATTTTCCAGATTGAAGATACTAAATTTGTCTTTTTCGACCATCTGTGTTAATTCTTATGCTAAAACCATCACTTATCACTTTGCCCCAATTAAATCCAACTGTACGTATCACTCAATGCCCTAATATCGCCTTCCTGCAATCTTTTCTCCCTCCTTGACAAAACCAACTTGTATCTATACTGAAAGCGACTCTAGCTCAATGTCTCCAAGATAGATGAGCACGTGCTGTAAAGAGGGAGCTCCCTCGGAAAGGGCCTTTGTACTTATCACTTTGATTGAGTCTTTCCATTTTCATCCACCATGAGAAGGTCTAATTTTGAACTTCCTCCTTTTGCGTTTCTAATGAAAGGCAGACAGCTGTAATTCTAACTTCACCTTCTTTGCAGTTTTTCAGAGTCCCTCCTATGTATCCTTCATATATTTTACCTAGTTGTTGCTTTTGCTGTCTTTTGTACACCATCTACTTGTTTAAAAGGCAAGGTACCTGATTTTTAACTTTATATGTAATAGTTCATGTACGAAGAAAACGTGTGTGTGTGTGTGTGTGTGTGTATAGTGACTCTACTCGCCCAGCACAAATGGCCAGCATAGACAACTTTTCTTTTTTTCATTTGCTTTAACTAATGAGTTGTAGTAATTTGGAGGCAGTTTTTGATTTATGTAGATGCTGTGCAGACAGTGTAGAGAGTTCGCATATACTGTCCATCCCCTGCTTACCCAGTTTCCACGTTCACTTACATTTTGCATTAATATGATATATTTGCTATAACTGATAAGCTAATATTGATATACGTATTATTATGAACTAAATTTTATAGATTACTTTAGAGTCACTATATTGTGCATTCTATGCATTTTGATAAATGTATAATGATATACATCTACCTTTAAGTATCATACAGAATAGTTTCACAAACTTAAAAATGTCCTGTTTTTCACCTTCTCTTTTCTGCAAACCCTGATAACGACTGATCTTTTTACTGTCCTCATAGTTTCCCTTTTTCAAAATGTCATATAGTTGTACTTATGCAGAATGTATCATTTCATATTGGATTCTCTCACGTAACCTTATGCATTTAAGGTCACTCTGAGTTTTTTGTGACTTTATAGCTCTTTTCTTTTTCTAATCCATTGCATGGACATACCACAGTCCATTTATATGTTCACATATTGAAGAATACCTTGGTTGTTTCCAGGTTTGCTTAATTATGAATAAAGATGCTACAAACATCTATGTGCAGGTTATAGCATGGACATAAGTTTTCATTTCCTCTGGGTAAATATTCAGGATCACGACTAATAGACCCATGGTAAGAGTGTGTTTAGTTCTGTAAGAAACAGCCAAACTGTCTTCAAAGGGGCTGCATTTCCACCAACAAAGATGGTGAGCTCTCAATGCTCCACATCTTCCTCCATACTTGTATTAGTGGTGTTTCGGATTTTAGCCATTCTAATTAGTATATAATCATACTTCATTGTTGTTTTAATTTGACATGTGATGTGAGAATTTTTTCATATCTCAGTGGCCAACTATTTGTCTTTTTATGAGGTATCTGTTTACATTTTTTGCCTACTTAAAAAAAAAAAAAAAGAAAGAAAACATTTCTGCTCTAAAGTTCTTGGCCTTTTTATTGTACATATTTGTGAGTTTTGATAATGCCTTTAGTCATGTAATCAGACTACATTTGATGAGTTCAAGACCAGCCTGAGCAAGAGAAAGACCAGGGCTCTGCTGACAATAGAAAAACTAGCTGGACGTTGTGGCAGACTCCCGTAGTTCCAGCTACTCATGAGGCTAGGGCAAGGCGATCTCCTTAGCCCCAGAGACTGAGGTTGCTGTGAGATTTGATGATGACACGGCATTCTACCCAGGGTAACAGAGTGAGACTTTGTCTCAAAAAAATAAAGATAAAAAATGAAAAGATAGAGAATGGTTCTAGCACTGTGCAAGACACCCCTGCCATCCTGTAATCAACCCATCTCCTCACTACTAGATTGGGAACCACTAATCTGATTTTTTTTTTTTTTTTTTTTTATCACAGTGTTGCCCTTTCTAGAACATCATAGGAATGGAATCATCCAGTATGTAATCTTTTAGGCCTTGTTTATTTCATTTAGCATAATGCACTTCAGACTCACCCATGCTAGTGTGTTTATCTGTAGTATGACCTTATTTCTGTGTACTCTACCTTATATGGAATTATTTGGTATGTTTATCTATTCCCCAGTTGAAGGACATTTGAAGTGTTTCAAGTTTTTAGCAACTATGACTAAAGCTGCTATAAACATTTATATACATGTTTTTATATAAAGATAAGTTTTTATATAATTTTGGTAGTGAATGAGGAAGATATCTGGTTGATGTAATAATTACATTTAACTTTATTTAAAACTACCAAATTGTGTTCCAAAGTGATTGTCATTTTGTGTTTTTTTATCACGAAGTATGAGAACACTAGTCCTCTAAATCCTAGACAGCACTTGGTATTTTTAGTATTATTATTGTTAATTTTCAAATTTTAATCATTCTAAAATGTAGAGAGAGGTATCTCATTGTGGCTTCAGTTTTCATTTCCCTAATGATAAACGACATTCAGCAAATATATTTTGATGTGCTTATTTGCCCATAGGTATATGCATTATCTTTATTAGTCAATTATCTATTCAAATATTTTACCTATTTTTAAGATGTGGTTATTTGTTTTTTTGTTTTTATGTTCCTTATATATTCTGGATACAGTGCTAATATTATGTGAATGTTGTTCTCATTTCAAAATTCATGTTGAAATTTAATTGTCATTGACACAAAATTCAGAGATGGGATATTTAAGAGGCGATTAAGCTATGAAAGCTCCACCCCCAGAGGTGGGATTGATGGGTGCTATTGATTATAACTCACATTATTAAAAAGTGAATTCAGTCTTCTCTTGCTCTCTCAGCGCCTCCACCTTTCTGCTATGTGAGAATACAGCATTCTCTTATCTTCCTGACAATATAGTGTGGGGGGTGTCACCGTGGAAGCAGAGAAACTTGGCCTTAATCTTCTAGTGCCTTGATCTTTGACTTCCCAGTCTTCAGAACTGTGAGCTAATAATTTTTTGTTCCTTATAAATTGCCCAGTCTCAGATATTCTGTTACAGAAGCACAAAACAAACCAAGACAAGTACTTTATCAGCCGTATACATTACAAGCATTTTCTTCTAGTTTATGTCTTGACTTTTCATTCTCTGAGGAGTATTACACAAAAAGAAAGATCTTAGCTTTGATAAGATCAATGTATCTTTTTAAAAACAGTTTTTAATGTAAAAAATCTTTGTTTAGAGCAAGTCATGGTAAGAGATAAAGCAGGAGGATTGCTTGAGTTCCTGGAAGAAATCTCATTTGTTAATTTCATTTGCCTACAATTTTTTCAGGACATTCGCATCTGTGTTCATTGGGGGTATTGTTCTATAGATTTCTTTTCTTGTGGTGTCTTTGTATGACTTTATTATTCAAGTGATGCTGGCCTCCTAAAATAAGTTTGAAAGTATTCTCTCTATTTGTTCATTTTAATTTAGATGTTTATTGCTACATAATCCACTGTTCAAACTGTTTTTGCTAAAGCCCCCAAATTTTGTTATATTGTGTTTTCATTTTTATTTGTCTAAAAATATTCTTTGGTTTCCCTTTGATTTCTTCTTAGATAATGGCCCGGGTAGAGGGAAAAAAGGCAGGGAAAGGGTGAATGCTCTCTTTCTCCATCATTGAACTGGAATATTAATTTACTCCTGCCCTCAGACATCAAACATCCTGGTTTATGGGCTTTCAAACTTCAGGAGTTACACTAGCAACCACCACTGTAACCTTAATTTTCAGACAGTTAGCTTCAGACTGAATTACACCACCAGGCTTCTGGTTCTCTGTCTTTCAGATGACATATTGAGGGATTTCTTAGTTTCTATGTGAACATATTCTTATGTAAACTTCTTGTCTACATCTATTATCTATCTATCAATCATCTACCTAGCTTTTTATATACAACTGCCTTTCACTGTCCATGAGTAAATAGTTCTAGGACTTTGAAAATACCCAAATTTACATATGCTCAAGTCCCTTTTATAAAATGATGGTTTATTTGAATATGGCTTATGCATATCCTTTCATATACTTTAAATCATTTCTAGAATACTTATAATAGTTAATAAAATGTAAATGTTATGCATTAATAAATAGTTATATTGTATTATTTAGGTGACAAAGAAAAGGGCAAAAAAGGTTTATGCATGTTCAGTACAGATGCTTTTTCCCAAAATATGTTAGATCTGGTGTTGGTTAAATCATATATATTGAGTGTGTGTGTGTGTGTGTGTGTGTGTGTGTGTTTGTGTGTGTGTGTGTGTGTGTGTGTGTGAGAGAGAGAGAGAAAGAAAGAGAGAAAGAGAAAGAGAACTCATCCATATATCATCTATATCTCTATTTTTCATATTACACTATTACACTGCTGGATACTTTTTGGATAGCCCATATATATATTATTTTTAGCCCTCATATATATTATTATTTTGTTTCTATTTTTATAGAAACCCTGACTAATACAGATCCTGAATAAATTTGTACCTAAGAATCTTCTTTTTGAAGGATGCGATTATTACCTGCTATTGTGGTTTTAGTTTCTAATTCCTGTTGTTTAGTGTTAGTATATAACAAATCAAGTGACTTTCATCAGTTATATTTTATGGCCTACCTACAGTCATGTATTATATTCATATTTACATTTTTTTGAGATTTTATAGAGAAATTCTTATGTAATTTACAAAGAAAGAAAGATTTATTTCATCATTTACAATCTACATTCCTTTTGTTTTGTTTTCTTGTCTTATTAAACTATGTCTTTCAATATCATGTTGAATAGAAGTGGTGAGATGGTTTATGGATGCCCAATGTCATGCCAATGGGTGTACATCACGTTTATTTTCAAGTGTTCCTGATCCCCCCATTGTATGTGACTATTAAGTAGGATGCTAGATGTGGATCAAATTAAGAAGTTTCTCTATTTTTCATGTTCAGAGGTTGTTTTAAATCAAGAATTGATATTGAATTTTATTAAGATTTTCAGCATTATTTGACAAAATAACATGACTTCCTCTTTTATTGATTGATATAAATTATATTAATTGACTTTTGAATACTGAACCAATCTTGCATACCTGGAATAATCTCACTTAGCCATCACATATAATTTTTAAACATTGCTGGAATTGATTTGCTAACAGCTATGATTTAATAATAATAATAAAAAAAAAGACTGTGAAATTACATTCATGAGATATATTGGTCAGTAGTTTACCTTTCTAATAATGTCTATATCTGGTTTGGATATTTGGATAAAACTGATCACAAAGAATGCATTAAGAGGTATTCCTTTTATGTCCATTTTCTTGAGAAGATTCTAGAGAATTGGTAGGATTATTCCTTACATGTTTAGTAAAATTCACTAATGAAACTATCCTTGAGCTTTATTTAAATATTACTGATTATCAATTTAATTCCTTTCCTTCATATAGGTATATGAAGATTATATATTATTCCTGTGTGAGTTTTGTATTTTGTATTTTTCAAGATATTGTTAAATTCAATCTGAGTTATCAAATTTATGAGCATGAAAGTTGTTCATAATATTCATTTGTCATTTCAATGTTCAAGATATCGGTGCTGATGACTACCAATTACTTATGTTATTAGTAATTTACTTTCTATCTGATATTCTTGATTACTGTGGAATGAAATTTAATGTCTATTAAATTATATATCTATATCTATAAATTAAATATCTAAAGCTATTAATATCTTCAAAAATTATTGATTTTGATTTTTTCCTGTTAAATTTATTTTATAATTTTATTTACTTCTGCCCTAATATCAAGTATTTATTTTCCTCTGTTTGCTTTCAGATTAAATTTCTATTATTGATAGTTTCTTCATCATGTTGTTTTTATATATCTGTTTCCTAAAATATGCATTCAATGTACAATTTCTTTCTAAGCATGATTGTCACCATGTCTAACAAATTTTGATATATTCTATTTTCATTTTAGATTAGTTACAAATAATTTTTTACTTCTATTGAAACTTTTTCTTTTACCTGTATGTTCTCTGGTAGGCTATGTTTAACCTCCGTGTATTTAAAAATTTAACCTCTATCTTTTCATTGTTATTAATTTCTAGTTAATTCAATTGGAATCTAACTAGCACAAGCATAGGATATTAACAGTATTAGGAGGTCCTTGTAATTTCATAGATTTTACCTCCCATAACTACCAGGTTCTCATGGCAACGTGCCAAGATATATCTTTTTATGGCTCTGAAGAGAAAGATAAAGAAAATTAGTAGCTATTGATCACGTTATATTCCTACAGGGAGCATTTTCTTTGCTTCTTGTGCAAAGTTAGTACAGGAACAAATTGACTTCTTCTTTTTTTTTTTTTTTTCTTTTACATGATAGATTTTGCTTCAAACTACTGGTTCTTATACCCAGGAACATTTATCAGAATTACATATGGTGGTTTAAAAAAATATTTAAATCTAGGCCTCATACTTGGAGGGGATCATGACATGAGTATTTCTTTTCTTTTTATTTTTTTTTTTTGTAGAGACAGAGTCTCACTTTATCTCCCTAGGTAGAGTGCTGTGGCGTCACAGCTCACAGCAACCTCTAACCCCTGAGCTTAGGTGATTCTCTTCCCTCTGAAGTAGCTGGGACTACAGGCTACCTCATGGGAAGAAGAGAAGGCCTTACCAGCTTCAGACACCATGAAAGCTGCAGAGCCTGAGACCACAGGTGAAGCGCCAGGAAAGAAGACAAAAATGAGAGAAGAGGCAGAGAAGGAAAGAAATCCTTTACTGACAAAAAAAGACCCAAGACAGATCCCAAAAAATCCAAAGGCCAAGGTCTTTGCCACTTCTACTAAATCTGCAAGAAAAGCTCCCCACACCCCTAAACGATTGCCCAAAGTCCCTCATTCTACCTAACGTCAGTGATTCAACAATTTGACTTCTAATCAGTAACTGAGAAACTTTGATACTATGCTTTATTCTTCATTAGGGCTATTTCAGGTTCACTTGTACTCCTATATGACAGCATTGGAAGCTTCCAATGGAAAATTCTGGCTATTTACCAGGTCTGCCTCTTTATTGTAGACAATGACCCCCCCCCCTTTTTTTAAAATCTATCGTTGAGTCAAAGGAAAGCATTATTCAGATTCCCAGCTTCATCTTAATGGCCTCTTTTGCCTTGGCAAAGCTTCAAAGAAAAAAGTGCTGCCAAATGCCTTGTTCATTTCTCTGGGCTTTTATTCCACAGAAGCTTGAATACTCAAGTAATTGCTGCTTTTTAAACTCTTCCATACCTTCTAACATATATATTTTTAATGTTCTAACCAACTTTTCTTCTTTCATAGGAAGATTTGTCTGAATAAAAATATTCCACACTTACTACAGGGGAAAGCTCAGCATGGCTTTATAAATTCCCATATACTTTTTTCCACATAAATCTAATATGCCAGATTTCTGAATATTTGCCTAGTTAAGGGACATGATATTAATACAAATAGGATATTACTATTACTTTTAAAATGTTTTAATGTTCTTTCATTGAAACTTCTAACTTCTTTTTTTTTTTTTTTTTTTTTTTTTGAGACACAGTGTCACCTTTCACTCTGAGACTCTGGGTAAAGTGCTAAGGCATCATCATAGCTCACAGAAACCTCAAACCCTTGGGTTTACCAGTCCTCTTGCTTCATACTCCTAAGTAGCTGAGACTACATTTGCCTGCAGAACACTTGGCTAATTTTTCTAGTTTTAACAGAGATGAGGTCTTGCTCTTACAAAGATACATCTCAGACACCTGAACTGAAGGGATCCTCCTTAGTCTAGAATACTACCCAGAATACTATAGAGTCTCCTCCCAAATTGTATGAGAATGATAAAATTGTAAAATTAAGAGAATACAATACAAGATGTAAGGTAGATGAATATAGGAGAGAATGTCCTAATCGATGAAAAGAATATGGGATTTATAAAGCAGATGTTTTCTTTTTTTTTAATTTTTTTTTATTGTTAAATCATAGCTGTGTACATTAGTGCAATCAAGGGGTACAATGTGCTGGTTTCATATACAATCTGAAATATTCTCATCAAACTGTTCAACATAGCCTTCAAGGCATTTTCTTAGTTATTGTATATAGACATTTGTATTCTGCATTTAGTAAGTTTTGCCTGTACCCATTCTTAATTATAAGTAAATTTGCTAGAATTAAGGATTGGCTTTTCATTGAAGAGAGTATCTGTTTTATGCCGAGGTTTTAAATGAACTGTGAGGGCCAAGCATGAAATAAGTAGATGACAATGAGCACAGAGACAAAAGGATATGTTGTCAAAATAGTTCATATGAAAAAAGTAAATTCTTAAAGAGGGATAAAAATACATGGATTTATACTGACCTGCTTAAGTGATGTTTCTGTGTAAATTCACATCTCTGATGAAATGGGTGGCACAATGTAATGAAAGCTTTACATGAAATGAAAAAGGAGAGGTGAGGAACTCAGTGAAGTTCTGATATTTTATCCCATAGGAACATGTGAAACTTTGCACCAAGAAGTGCCTATTCTCAAGTAAGTGAAATGTGGCTAGCTGGTGGAGGATGGTAAATTTTGTAGTTTTTTTTTTTTACTCTAACTGGAGTATGAGTTTTGGAGGCTGACACAGAAAGAGAATGATAAATCTTGCCATTAGTTTGTTTGTTTGTTCATTTCTTCTTGGCTTATTGATGGGACAAGATAAGACCAGAAGTGCTTTGTTTT
Source organism: Loris lydekkerianus (assembly GCA_963574355.1). Classification (NCBI taxonomy): domain Eukaryota; kingdom Metazoa; phylum Chordata; class Mammalia; order Primates; family Lorisidae; genus Loris; species Loris lydekkerianus. Next base: position 9,447 of record CAUYPK010009930.1, read on the forward strand.
AGATGAGATCAGCAAGAAAAATCTCTGTAGAAAAATGAGATTACATTTTCAGTTGGTTCAAAACAATCTTGCATTTCAATTTCAAGACCATCCTAATTGAATTTAAGCTTTGATACTTCAATTTGGCTTTTAAAATTAAGTGAATACATAAGTTTATGCCATATCAAATTAAAAAATACATAATATTCTCAATGATTATATTGAATTGTATGATCATGTAAAGGAATGACCTCCAGAGAGAACTGCCTCACATATTAAAGTCCTTCTTTTATGAAATAATGTGATCATGGGCAAACCTCTGTAAAATTAACAGTATGCTACTGGATAGTCATGAATATCTGATAAACATTATGAGGTTTGGGAAAATTTAAGGTTAGGTGCTTATTATCAATCATCTGACCGAAGAAACAAAGGAAGGATATATCTGCAAACAGCTTTTCTATCAGGGTTCAGAGAACTATGTTACTCTCAGCAGGTATATGAAATAAAAGCAGAAATCATGGGCAAGTAAAAGTAGAAAAACATTGAGGCACTTTATTAGTGCCTTGCAAAGTCTATTTTATAGGATGTCCTGAAAAATACATTTTATAAGATTGTCCAGATCCAGATTTTTACAATTTTGTATGATATGTTAGTAGTTATAAATTGTAGAGGAGGCTAAGAGTCAGATGACCTCTGAGCAAGATGATTTGCGGCTGGGGGGCGGACCCTGGGGCAATTCATTTGCAGGTGTTCTTACAGAGAAAGGGCCCAAGCCCATGGCGATCCTTAGGCACATAGTTATTGTCTAATACTCCCCTCACCTGTCTTGTACTGTCTCAGTGAAAGGCTACTGTGGAGGTTGCTCAGGGCTACCCTGCAATCAAGGTTAGCCTGCTTCCTGCAAGCTTGTACTTCTAATCCACATCACGCCTGGTTTCTTTCTGCAACTATCAAGACCAGGGCCATAGGGGCTGTGACAATAAATAATAGTACAAAGTCTGAAAATAGTAACAGAAATTATCATCCTAATCTAAGAAGCGAGCTTCGAAAAGAAAGTAAAATCATAGATCAATGTAGGTCCTCACAAAACTACAAACAAAACAAAACAAACACAATTGCTTAGCAGAGCTTACATTGCTCTAATATACTTGGCAAAATTCTTCATTTCTTAACAGTTTTGACTTGGATTTAATAAACATTCAGAAGAATCAAGCAGCAAGGAAGGAAATCAAATGCAGGAAAAAAGTAGTTTACAGAAAAAGAATCTCAACCTAATCATTTCATTTGGAGGGACTAGTGTCCTATGTCTTAGCAGAGTAAAACTATATAGAATATAGAAATTGTACCCTTCCAGTTGGAAAGAAAACATTTCTAAACTTTTCATATTGTTTTTGAAAATATAAAGCCAGGAATAGAACTTTTGTTCTCTTTCAAAATCAGAAGAGAGAGGAGAGAGGAAAACAACAGATTTACTTATTAAAATTTAATCACATAGGAAAGATGATCATTTTTAAAATAATGACTATTACTGTCACCTGTGAAAACAGATTTGCCTATGGTAAGGAACTACATTTTCAAAAACTTACAAACCATATTTTATTCAAAAGTAAGAGGACCCTAAATTTATTAAAAATAAATACGCACAAGATTTATGAAAGACTACATTCAGAAGTAAAATTTTCCATTATAAATTAAGCAGTCTACTTAATAAAGCAGAAAACTGGCACATTTAGTCAACGAGTTCAAGAACTTTTCCTGGGCTTCTAAGGAAATAGAGGCAATAATAAGTAAACATATTACTAGTTTAGACAAAAGAAGCAAGAAATCTAATATACATATAAATGGAAATACGGAAAAGTGGTTAAGAAAATGAAAAAAATAAAGATAAAGATATTTAAACTAAAATTGAGTTAAAATTAGAAATAAAACTCAAATGAGAATTAGAATTTTCAAATTATAAGTAAGTGCAAACTCAAATTAGACAAAGATTCTAAATTAGAATTAGAATTTGTAAAGTAGTATTTAAAGCCTTTTTTTTTTATAGTAAGTCATCTACATTGCATTTGTGTTTTTGGCTCAATTACCATTGTGATAGCAAGATACATTGTTCATAAGGTATTTATTAATGACTAGACATGTCACATATGCATTGCTTTGATATTGTCCAGTTATGAACATTTCATGGACATCCATAATTAGTTTTCATCTACAAAAAAGTTGAGTCCAGTGGGATTGAGCAAATTCATAGTGAAAAATCTCTGAAATTAAAATAGGTAGCAACATAGCTTTGACTCTTGATTTAGACTGATGCAAGTTTTTGGTTATAGGGAATTGGTTTACTTCCATTTTTCACTTTGATGCTTTGTTTCATATCCTTATACTGTTGTTTCATTGCCAGTGATAAGATGGCCCAAATATCATCTTGTTTCTCCAAAAGGTCTTGGCAAACTTAGACTCTTTTTTTTTTTTTTAATTAATTAATTATTTTTTTATTGTTTAATCATAGCTGTGTACATTAGTGCAATCAAGGGGTACAATGTGCTGCTTTACTTTTGCTCATTGGTGTGTTTCTTTGGGAACATCTTGGGGCACAGCTTTCTCATACCAAGATTTTCAGTTAGGATATTCCTGTTTATGTATCAATGTTTGCTTGATCTTCTATGCTTCTCACAATCAGCAAACAATTTTGAAGCATAATTCAACAAATTATAGCAAAATTTTCATCAGTTCTGCTTATTACTGACTGCTTTGACCTCTCTTTGTCAGTGATGCTCTCTCCCTTCAGAAAAAGGTTCAATTCCTTTGTACACTGCCATTTTCTTTGTGGCATCATCCCCTAAACATATGCTAACATGTCCCAAATTTCACTTCCACTCTTGTAAAGTTTAACAAGAATTTTAATGTTTGTTTGTTGCTCTAATCACAATGGCACACAAAAACATGCAGCAACAATAATGAATATCACTCAGAAAGACATTGCCACATGTTGACATAAACACCACTGTGGGCCACTGATACACCAAGGCTCTGAAACTTTATTAAGCTATTTGTACAGTGCTGCCAATGTAAAGTGTGGTGGCAAGTTTGCAAACTTAATTGTCAGAGCTCATACTACAAAAATCTCTGCACATAAACTTGAAAACATTGAGGAAATGGACAAATTCGTAGATACATACAACTCCTTAAGCTCAATCAGAAAAAAATAGAGCCCCTAAACAGACCAATATCCAGTAACAAAATTGAAGCAGCGATAAAAAGAATTCAAACAAAAAGTCCCAGACCAGATGGTTTCATAGTCAAATTTTATCAGACCTATAAAGAAGAACTGATGACAATACTCCATAAATTACTTTATAACATTGAGAAGGAAATGTATTCTTCCTACTCCTTCTATGGATTCAGTATCACCTTGATACCAAAGCCAGAAAAGTCCACAACAAAAAAAAAAAAAAAAAAAATAAAAAAAAATAAATTTGGGTGGTGGTAAAAAGTGTGAAATTTTGAAATTTGGTTATGCCACGTTTGTTTTTTAAAATTTAGAATGAAATTTTTTTTTCATAATCATTATATGTTTTAATTATAACATTTATACCAAACACACAAAATTCCACAAAAAAAAAAAAAAAAAAAAAAAAAAAAAAAAATACATATGGCTCATGG
>CAUYPK010009931.1:0-15966 GCA_963574355.1 Loris lydekkerianus
AAGTCATGGAAGAAGCCCAAGTGCTCTTCGACCTATGAATGGACTAGCAAATTGTGATACATGTATACCATGGAATATTATGCAGCCTTAAAGAAAGATGGAGACTTTACTTCTTTCATGTTTACATGGATGGAGCTGGAATATATTCTTCTTATCAAAGTATCCCAGGAATGGAAGAAAAAGTATCCAATGTACTCAGCCCTACTATGAAGCTAAATTATGGCTTTCACATGAAGGCTATAGCCCAACTATGGCACAAAACTATGGGGAAGGAGTCAAGGAAGGGGAAGGGAGGGGGAAGGTTAGTGTGGAGGGAGGGTGATGGGTGGGGCCACACCTATGGTCCAACTTGGAATGGGTACAGGTGAAGCTTACTAAAGGCAGAATGCAAACATCTACATACAATAACTAAGAAAATACCATGAAGACTGCATTGAACAGTTTGATGGGAATGTTTCAGATTGTATATGAAACCAGCACATTGTACCCCTTGATTGCACTGATGTACACAGCTATGATTTAACAATAAAAAAAAAAAAAGAATAAAGGACAAAAACCACATGATCATCTCAATAGATGCAGAAAAAGCATTTGACAAAATCCAACCTTCTTTCATGATAAAAAGAAAAAAAAAAATTCAATAAACTAGGAGTATAAAATAACTCCCTCAGCTAGATAAAGAACTCATGAAAATCCTAGGGTGAGAGCATAGTTAATGGCAAAAGCCTGAACACATTCCCCCTAAGGTCTGGAACTGGGTGAGCATGCCATTTTCACAGTTCTGCTCAGCACTAGGCCCATGTTTTAGTCCAGGGGATTAGGTAAGGGGCTGGAGAAAGGATCCAGATTGTCAAGGAAGAAGTAAAACTATCTGCATTCATAGCCGAGGCTTTTGTCCTGACTGATTGTGCTGCCCCCCAGGTTCCAACCCCAGCTCAGTCTCTTTTCCTTTACTCCTCCATTTTACTTCCCCAATAAACCACCTGCAGCCTCCTGTGTCTGTCTCAGATTCTAGCTCCAGGAATATTTCCAGAAAAGAGAGGGCTATTGGGCCCCTCTCTTCACCACCCCAGGCCAAGCCTTTCCTCTATCTACAATCAGGGCACACAAACAGCTCAGATGCACACCACAGCTGCCATAAGCTCCCAGAGCGGTCTGGGCTGCTGGGAGCACCTTTGCCTCCACTCCAACCTCCAGGGCTGCTGCTGCCACTGCCACCCTTAAACTCCCATTATAATCCCTGCACAGCCTCTGTAGCAATGCTCCTCTGTCTCTGCAGGACAAGTCCAGCTAACAAAGCCTCCTCCCAAGTCCTTGGCAGTTGCTTTGAAGCTCCTTTTTTGCTCCCTGGGTCTATAGCAGAAGGAGATGGAAGCTGCCTGGATCTTAGGTATAAATCAAGGCATTGTATGAATGCAATGAGGGCTCTCTGGTGTCTGTGGTACAAGCCTATCTCCCTGCCAGATGTTGGCTTTCCCCACTCTGCTTTCAGTCAGCCTCATTCCTCTTAGGATTCCATCATAAGTTCAATTCTATTTCTTTTTTTCCTTTGGGCATGAGTAATCTCCTTTAATGATGAGTAATCTCTTAAGAGGAAAAGGCAAGGTGAATATTCTGGAGAAAGAAACAGTGAGGAAAAAGGTGTACTTACAGACTGAAGAGGACTTAGGCAAGGGAACATGGGAGGGAAAGGCTGGGAAGGTACATGATATTTGGATGTGGAAGGACTTAATGGTCAGTCCAAGGAGTTTAGACTTTGCATCACAGATCAGTAGTAGTTCCCAACCTGATGTCCAAATGGAACTAACTGTGAGTATGAAGAGGGGCAGGTACTTTGGCCAAATGTCTACTATGGGAACCACCACAGTAGACATCAACTTCCTGGAGAATATTTGAGGTTCTCAGAAGTCCTTCAGTGAGAAACACTATGCCCAGAGCTAATCTGTTATATTTTCTTTACCCCACTGTTTTCAAATCTTTAAAATATTTATTGTGGTCAAAGATCATTACCACATTTTGTGGGAACATACTTGGGAAGTGCAGATTTAAGTTAAGCATTAAAAACTTAAGTTTGAAAGAAGAAACTGATGTAGCTAAACAAATACAATTGAAAAATTAATCTGAAGTTCAGAATGCAAGAGAAAGGAAGGAGAAATCAATAAAGAGGTTTTGGCAAGAGTTGAGATAAAGGGGCACAGATCCAGGTAACAGGGGCTGCAGTGACAATGGAGATGAAGAATCAAAAATTATAGAATTTATTGGCCAGAGATGGCAGAAATTGTTTACTGACTAAATTTAGGAAGACACCAAGGAAGAGAAAGGAAATAAGGTTTAGCGCTTATCTCTGGTTAAAAGAATAATTTCAAGGCTGTGAGCAATAAGAGATATCAGGAAGAGAAAGGTGATAAATTTGGTTTTGATAGAAAAATTTTATTGCCATGCTATTGAGAAACTTGTTTCTCTTGTCTTAGTGTGTATTCCCAATATTTGACAGATGGTAAGCTCTCAATTAACATGACTCAGTAAATGGAAAGGATTCCAATAAGATATTTAGTAAAACAGGTTAAAAACACAAAAACCACAGGACTTCTGTGCCCAGGAATAGTGCTGAGTCTGCAAATAAAACTGTAGGTAAAGGCCAGGTGAGGTGGCTTAGGCTGTAATCCTAGCACTGTGGGAGGTAGAGATGGGTAGATTGTTTGAGCTCAGGAGTCTTAGACCAGCCTTAGTAAGAGCCTCATCTCATCTCCACTAAAAAAAAAATAAATAAAAATAAAAAAAGACTGCAGATAAATCACATCAATTACTTCTAAATCTACATGTATTACGGAATAGGAAATTAGGAGTCCTGACATCCAGAAGAGGAAGTGATGGAAAACAGAGATGTCCCTTTTCAAGCTGTAAGTGAGTTGCATTATAAAGAAGACAAATGAGGAACTAGAACAATCAAAAGATATAAAAATAGTAATCAGTAGAGTGGAGTGTGATAGAAAAAGCTAAGACAGTGATTGAAATGATAGGAAGGGGGGAAAAAGAGAAGACTAAAGCAAAATTCCTCAGTGTAGACTGAACATTTAAACATATTTTATGTGCTTATATTCTTAAAACATTATTTTTTATGTCAAAAAAAAAAAAAGAAACCCTCCACCTCAAAAAATAGGAGGAGAAAAATGGAGCTTTAAAAATTGCATGCTTCGAGCTCTGGAAATCTATTGCCTGCCAACAGCAGACATGGTATTTACTTCAGTCCATATGCAGACATGTACAGTATTTCAAAACTGCCACCTAGTAATTTAAAATGACAAGAAAAATAATATAACGGATGCATGCCTGATTTCTCCTTCTCTCAGCTCACAGTAAGGTGAGGGGTCTGAAGGCTCTTGATTATTCTCTCAATGGTAGTAGCAAAGACTTTGAAAAGAGCGAAGTTGGATTTGATTGCTACTCAGATATTTCCTTCCATGACCTGAAAATCAATGACCCATTCCCCAAGAAGGGAAGAAGAACACTACGAGGGCATTAGCATGGGGTGGGAGGCTGGACTAGTGGTGCTATGCTCCAAATGTTTGCACGTCCCCAAATCTGTTAAATCTAATCACCAGCATGATGGTATTAGGAGGTAGAACCTCTGGGAGTGATTAGGTCATGAGGGTGGAATCTTTATGGGATTAATGCCTTTATAAAGAGGCCTACAGAAGTTTGTTTGCCCCTTTACCTTGTGAGGAGATAGAGAAATTGTACCATCTATAAACCAGGAAACAGGCCCTCATCAGAATCCAAATCTGCCAGCATCTTGACTTTGGACTTTCCAGTCTCTAGAACTGTGGGAATAAATCTCCATCATGTATAAGCTATCCACTTTGTGGCATTTTGTTACAGCAGCCCAAACAAAGACAGGTGGCATTTCTGTTCTGCCCTGTGTAGAGCCCTTTCCCTTTCAGGGATGTGTGCACAGGACCTTGCACAGCACTGTAACCACATCTGACCTAATCATGATTTTCAAATTTTAGAAATGCCTTATGCCAGAACCTTTTGCACTACAGCCCCAATGTACATTTTTCCCCAAGCTTATCTTCCCTCTGTTCTTCCCTAGACTCTATTCCTCAGGCAGGCACATGGATACACTCACAATTCCTTGATGGACTCAGGTTCCATAGTAAGTTTTCTATGCTTAAGTTCTCAATTAATGTGACTGAATAAGTGAAAAGGACTCCAATAAGAAATTGGAGGTGGATTGCTTGAGCTCAAGAGTTTGAGATCAGCCTGAGCAAGAGCCAGATCTGGCTCTTGTAGGTAAGTGGATTGCTTGAGTAGTCCTACCTACTTCCCCTGCCTATGCGCCTGCAGTTCCCTCTGCCTGGACTCCCTTTACCCCTGCCTAACTTGACTCTTCCCCCAGGGATGTTTACCTCCTCAGGGAAACCATCTTTACTACTCCCCCCGCAAGGTGACCAACCCCAGCCATGAAACACGGCCAAGGAGAGGTGAAGAGTATGCCTGGGAGAAAATGAAATTGATATTTATTTAAAACACAGGACTCATCCTTAATGAGCAAGCAATGTAGGCAATGAAATCAATGGCTACTGATAGCACAAGAGACAACTAGTCATTTAAGACTCTTGAGAGCCACTATGAAGTGTTGTTGCCTCCAAAAATCAAATCTAAGTCTAATCAAGCCTCTCAATCTAATGTCTATGTGTAGGAAACATGGGAAACAACACGAAGATGTCCTCAACAAAATTCAAGGCAAGGAAAACTCCACAAGATAAAAAATTGCATTTTGTCAATAAGGCAATTACAAGGAAAATAAAAAGAGCTTCAAATTAAAAAGAGATTTAGAAGAGATCTCAGCTAATTGCCATGTACAGATCTTATTTGGATCCTAATTTAAACTGGTTAAAAATACATGGAATTTAAGAGGGTTAGATGTAAGATGTAATTAAAAAAAAAAAATACTTGTGAATATCAGGAATCTGATCTGTTAATATTAAAGAATTATTATTCATTTTAAGGCATGAATATTGGTGTTATGGTCATAATTAAAAAAGTTCTTCATTCTTCATATGATACTCTACACCCCAAAACTCACTCCAACCAACAATGAGACTCCATAGCTTAGGGATATAAGTGTAGGGGGGGAAAGCAACAAAAATTTTAACCTCTAAGATCAAAAAGGACTATCATAGTGTAAGACAACAAATATATAGGAGACACGAGCAGGTTGCTAAGGGATAATTTTCAAAAGATTGAAAACATGACTCTTGGGCCAATATAAAATTAACATGTGTCAAAAGATTTTATTCAACCCATTCATTAATGATGAAATCAGCAACATATTAAAACCAACTCAAAAGATTAGATAGGTAGACAGATAACAAGAATGCTGAAATAAATTTGCTTATAAAATACAAAACTATGTAATTCTTATAGGTCAATGAAATATAATATTTATGGTCACATTTTTCTATACGTAGAAATCAACAGTATCTCTAGAGGTCAAAATTCATCTGCATTGCTATAGATAAGAATCATTTGTATAACCATAATTTTTAACAAGTTAACTTCATCCCTTACAGTGATGCAAAATAGTAGTCTAGAAAAGCAATCAAAAGTACACACCCCTACAGAAGCATATAATCTCCAGAGTTCCCTAGACCATTGTTTCTCAGACCACTGACATTCTGAGCCAGGTAATCCGTTGCTGTGGAAGCTGTCCTGCCCAGTGAAGGATGGCTAGAAGCATCCTCAGCCTTCATCCACTAGATCCCAGGAGCACTCCAGCCTGCATCTTCAGACATTACCAAATCCCCCCACCCACCTGAGAACTAATGTGTTAGACAAGACCTGACATTTTCACTCAAAGGACCCAAGTATTCTCTCTGGTCTCGTTCCAAGTCAGAAAGTTTTTCTGACAAGTCAGAACCACTTTTCCCCCCACACCTTTTGTACTTCTTCAAGATTAGGGGGGAAAAAAAAAAAAACCCTCTGAGTTGGGTGGAAATAGAGTTTTTAGAGATAAACTTAAGTACCATAGAAGTAGTAGGGAAAAGGACAATGGAAGCTCTTTTAAGTAAAGGGGGATCCAAGAGAAGAGAGAACCTGAATCATGGATCCCAGCTGCAGTTAAGAGCTACTGTAAATTTCAGAGCAAGGTTCCTCATCGAGGTGGTATAGATTGGAAATAGCAGAGTGTTTATCTAGGCACAGGAAAATTAGAGACACATTTCTGTGTTGTATAAGACCTAGGAGTTCAAAACCTAAATGGGACCTGAGTTTTGATGAGAAAAGTAAGACTGAAGCAAGGGGAGTGTCCCTTAGAAAGATACAGAACGGGCAGTCTCTGCTAGGGTCCAGTGGAGAAAAGGTGCATGGGGCTCAAGGGAGCTGAAAACAGTCCTGTCAGGAACTACAGGTACCTAGGTGCATTCAAGGAAGCCTCCACATTGCCCATGCTGAGGAGCCAAAGGAGCAGTGCCTTTGCTGGCACAGGATACAGTCAGCAGAGAGACAAGGACAGTCCTTACCACCCCACACCATCTCCTGCTGAGCCCTCATCCTCATGGACTTGAGGACTCACCACACAGTGAGAAATCATGGAATGTGACCAAAATTCCCAGGAAGTTACCGGATTAAGTCTTATGCCACATTCAGAATGGGAGTTCAGGGCCCCAAAATAAAACGTTATGGACAATAAAGTTCTATTTTTGCACACTCAAGTTTATGACTATAAAATTTATACCAGTACAGATATAAAAAAGCTAGTTCTGCACTTACTAGAAACCTGAGGTTTTCTTATAGACAGACATAGAGCTTGCTGTAGAAAAAGTAAGACTGAACTGAATGGAATAAACAATAAATAATCAATGGAAAACTCTGGACTCTTTGTGAACTGAACCATCCCCCAAAACCATAAGAGACATTGCCCAGTGCTCATTACATGGCTGTGAACCACCACAAAATACCTGCAGCATAAAATCTAAATAACATCTAGTTATTTTCAAAGCACAATTTCTTTTTCATGCATTTTAGCCATCACAGACAAATGAGTTATATTCAGAAGACAGTAATATCCAAAAAACAGATATTCCAAGATGTCGATATACTGATAGAGTTTCAATCAAAGATATAAATCATTTATTAATTCAACAAGTGCTCGTTGAACACCTTATGTGCTAGATGCTGATCCGGTCACTGAGGTTAGAGCAGTGACAGGTAGATTAATATTTTGTTCTGAGGATACTTATGTTCTAGGGGAATAAACATAACTCCCAAAGCAAATAAATGTATAATGTGATAGATACTGTAAAGAAAAATAGAGCCAGGGAAAAAGACAGAGAGTAACATATGTTAAGCCAGGTATTAGGGGAGACATCCCTGATAAAGTGACTTTTGAGCAGAGCCATGAATAAAATGAGGGAATGAGTTATTGGCTATCAGGGAAAGTATGTTCCAGAGAGAAGAATAGTGAAATCAAAATCCCAGGGATGCAAATGTTTGGAGAACAACAAGGAAGCCACTGGGGAAGGAGCAAGTGAGCAATAGCAGAGAATGGTAGGAAGTAAGGACAGACAAGTGGCTGGAAGTGAGATTATGTAGGGCCCTGAGGGTCACAGTCAGGACTTTTGGACCTGATTCTGATGAGACGAGAATCCACTGGAGAGATATTGAAGAGAAGCATGGAGTGATTTGATTTATTTCTGTGTTAAAAAAATAGACTGTGAAAGTTACGAACAGACACAAGCTCACTACTTAGAGGTTTAACTATTATCCCCCAGGAGATCATGTTGGACTAATGTAGTTATAATACAGATGGTGAGAAGGGATCAAATTTAGGATCCATTCAGAAGGTAGAGTCAACAGTACTTATTGATAGATTAAATACAAGGTAGGAAGGAAAAAGAAGAGTCAAAAGTAACTCACAAATTTTTGGCCTGGAGTTATCATTTATTGATGATCAAATGAAAAGTCAGCTTGGCAGGAGAATCAATAATTTGGAAATGTTAAGTAGACATTGGATATTTGAGTCTAGAATTCAGAAAAGAGACTAGGACGGAATATATCATATGTGGAAGTCATCACCATATGGATGGTATTTAAAGCCACACCCTTTATAAGTTGCCCCTTATGTCTGAAGGACTTCCAAATTTATGAAGAAATATTGTTTGATTTATAGCCTGAAAAATCAAACACATAGAATAGATATTTTTAAATCTCTTACATCTGTAAAAAGAATTCAGCAAGATAAGAAAAAAATTATTTCTCTCAAGACAGATAACGCTTCAGCTAGGTGAGGTTAAAAATCTAGATTTATCGAAATTTAAAAACAAGAAACTGACGTTTCCTTTCTTATTGCTGTCTACCACTGTATGATAGATATCAAAAATATTGTGCTCAGTTTTTTGAAGCAGGCCCTATAACAAGTGTCACAGATACCGTTGTTAAAATCATTCAGTCAATAAGTGCAAATTATTAATCATTGCCAGGTAATAGAATTGTGAAGATAAATAGAAGGCAATAGATTAAAAGATATTGTGTTCTCTGACAAAGCTGTTTGAGTAATGAAAGCATTTTACAAAAGTGTATTGTACTGTTAACTCCCACTAAAATAATTAATTGGGAGGTCTTTGGATGAGGCTGCTCCTACATAAGCATATGTTCCTACATAAGCAAACTGAAACCCAACTCAGTAGAAACAGTGATATCCTGGGAAAACAAAACTTAAGCTCAATTAATCAAAAACTGCCAACTAATTTATGACTAAGGACTATCCATTGGAATGATCCTAGTAAGGCTACTGTTGTAGATTTTCTGGAAACAAAGGGAATGTTTGCTAAATATTTTATAGATTTATAATCAAAGACTAAAAGGGGCCATATCATTTATGATTTCTCACAGATATTGTTAGGTGTGGAGGAGAGCAAACAGGTGGTGAGAAAGTGTTGGTAGGCCAGAGAGCAGGAATTGAAATGAAGCTAGGAACCAAATTGCTCCTGGTAACTGTGTCCTGGTGGGAAAAACACAATAAGGAGCTCCTAGTGACCTTTAAGGGACCTAGAGCTCATTGCCATCTAATTAGCATAACCTGGGTGGAGCATTTGTGAAAGACTTTAGGGAAGACATGTAGGCCTAGAAGGGAAAACTGTAGTATAATCAACCTATTATGTAACCTATTATATAATCTGTTATATTACCCCAACCTGTCAATCCCCCCCCAAGGCAGGAAACAACAACCAATCCCACAGAAAGGTGGCACAAGCTAAGGAGGGAGCACATAAAAGTTAACTGTGCTCAGACTTTGGGGTCTCTCTTCACTCATGGAGACTGACCTGTTCCTCTCTCTGTGGAATGTATTTTCACTTTGTGTCATTTTGTGAAGCTTCCTTCTTCACTTTCACGTCATAAGAGTCTTTTTTTTTCTTCCTTGTAATAAACCACGTAGGATTGCTTTGTACCTGTGATCACTCCATCACTGGCTTAACCAGGGACCAGGGAGCACCCAGACAGACCTAACACTATCCCACTGAGTGTGATTGAGCTAAATCTGAACTATCAAGAAAAGGGAAAACTTATTTGTTACTTACCTAGACAAGTACAAAGATTTATATTGAAATTGAAGTTTTTCATAACATCGGTACAGGCTGTAAATTTCACACACTTTTCTAATCTAAAGGAATATACAGAAGATTTTAATTGTAAGTGATAATGTTATATAAACTGGGTGTAAGGCCAAAAGAAAATTTTGAGGAATAAATTTAATAATAGTCAAAAATAAATACTGGAGACTCCATCTTCCAGTAATTCCCCAAAATGACAAACACAAAGGGAAAGCGGAGAGGCTTGTGATACATGTTCCCTAGACCTTTTAGAAACCATGGAGTTGTTAGTTCCTATGGCCTCAAATATGTGAATGTACGGGAAAGGTGATATTGTAGACTTCAAGGGAAGGGGTACTGTTCAAAAAGGCATGCCACACAGATGTCACCATAGCAAAACTGGAAGAGTCTACAAAGTTATCCAGCATGCTGGTGGCATTGTTGTAAACATACAAGTTAGGGACAAGATTCTGCCAAGAGGATTAATGTTCATATTGAGCATATTAAGCACACTAAGAGCCCAGATAGCTTCCTAAATTGGATGAAGGAAAATGATCAGAAAAAGAAGGAAGCCAAAGAGAAAGGTCCCTGGGTTCAACCAAATCACCAGTCTGCTCCACCCAGAGCTCACTTTGTGAGAACCAATGGAAAGGAGCCTGAGCTCCTAGGACCCATTCCTTATGAATTCATGGTATAATAAGTGTATAACCCAGCACATAGGAGAACCAAATGAGCAGAAGCATTAAGTGCTGGAATCTAGTCCCATGAATTCATCGCATAATAGGTGCACAGCATAGCACACATGAGAACCAGGAAAACCAACAGACCAGGAGCATACAGTGCTGGAACCCATTCCCCATGAATTCATGGCCTAATAGCATAGCAAGCTTTGTCACACTCAATGAAAAGACCCCTTTTCAGCTGCTGGATTTTTCCTTATGAATTCATGCCATAATAGCTATTAAAAATAAAAGACTACTGTAAAAAAATAAAAATATATAAATCCTGATAAATTTAGAGTTGCTTTTCAATTTCTGAGTACCCCCTTTGAATTCAATGTTAAAAATACTGTATTGAGATAAGAGTTAGTGAATTTACTTAACCTAGACAAATACAGTTTTGAAACCCACACACACTTGGTTTCAAAGTCAAATTAAAGCTTCTAAAAAAAGAGAGAGAGAACTAGTTTTATCAATGTGAATGTAAATATAAAAGAAAAAAGATTTTTTACACTTGATTAATTATTGGAAAACCTCAAATATGTTTAGAAAAACTTGAGTATGTCCATCTACTTTCACTGGAAATTTTATGAAATCTGGATACAGATCAAGTATTGCCGATGAAAATCTGCATTTAGCATCCAAACTGAGATATGCTATAAGTATAAAACAAGGCAGGTTTCAAAAAGTTAGGACTAGAAAATATAAAATATGTCATTTGATAATATTTATATTTGTTGTTGAAATGGTAATATTTTGGCTATATTCAGTTAAATAAATTACATCATTATGATTAATTTTACCTGTTCCTTTTTAATTTTGTTAAGATGGGCACTAGAAAAGTTACAATAAAAAGTTACATATGGCCTAAGAGGTGGACAGCAGTGAATGTGAATGTGCATTTGAGAATGTTGCTATGTGACCAATATGTATTGGGATGTGAAATATTTAAAAAGGAACACCTCCAAGCATGGGTGAAACATTATTTTTAATTCAATGTCATTAACTTTCTATTGAGATCTCAAGCAGGAAGTTGTTCTTCCCACCCGAAAAGATCAAAGTCATCGGCTGGCACTAAACTTGACAAAATTCGCAGAGAGGATTCAGATAAAAAAGAACACAGATATTAGGACAGAAAAGGCAGACAGAAAGTATATTCCTGATACTTACAGTGAACCAGGTGGACCCCTGCCTTACATTTTATATACAGAAGTCAGTGTACCTGAACAGGACTTACTATACAGATATTATGTATATAGAGATACTACAACTCAAAAAAGTGCATAAGCAAAGGTCAACTTTCCACATTTTGTAACACGAATCCTGAAACAGCCAGTCTAGCATAAACTGTGATGAATCCATAAAACAGTATATACACTATCACAAAGAAAAAGGGACTGGCCCAGACCCAGGAGCAGGGCAATTCTGTTAGGCATACTGGCTAAGTATTGCCACGACTTCTTTAGTAAAAAAAGAATAATAATTTTATGTTAAAACTCACTATAAACTATTCATGGTGGGTATATATTTTATGCAGTTATTATCTATAAACTTTAAAAGGAGGTTTCATTCGATAATATGAGTTCATGAATTCAAGACTTAAAACTTTAACATGTTTAAGAAAATCTAAACAACCTATCAAGGGACATTTGTAGAAAGATACAGGGATGAAGTGGTACCCTATTCTTAAGAATAGGGGTTGGTACCATAATAGGAAAAAACAAATGAACAGTTCCTCTTAAAGAATTCTGCCTGATGCCTGTTTCCTCTGAACAGGTTACAGCTTGTCCCAACACCTTCACAAATCAGAAAAGAAGCAAACACGATTATATCAACACTTGCACTCTATATACCTATTCTGAAGAGTAACAGAGAAAAGAGATTACTTGGAAGATACATTTATTTAACACCTTCAATAGATTTAAACCAAATGGCCTGAAAATTAGGTATCTGTCCTTCAGTCTGTCACTGAGGGGTGTTACTTTATTTCTCTGGAATATCTTTCTTTTATTCCTCCCCCCCCCCCCAACCCTGCACAACTTTTTCTTACATGTGAATATGAAATCTATGGTTCTCAGACAGACAATCCTAGCAGGATCCCCTAAGAAGTTTCTGAAAATATGCACTCCTACTTCTGGAGAATTCTTACCTGCCATGACTGATAAAGGATGGGGCTGATCAGAAGAGGAGTTTGCCTTGTGGCTGTTGAAAAGCTCCCAGATGAGTCCCATGTTCTGCAACCCCGGTCCCCACCCATCTTCTACCACACTTTCCAGCCAGTGTAGAACTGCAGGACTAGATAAATTACCACAGCTCTTTCCAACTAAAACAATCCCTGATTTTATGACTCATTGAATCACAAAATAATATAACAGATACCGCATGATACTGCAAGGGATCTCTTGCCCACTGAATTCTGTAACATTTGACCGCAAATAGCCCAAAGAGGATAATGAAGTTCTTATGACTGAGCGCACCAATCTTCCACCAAGAGAATCTTAACAACCTCCCTCTGTGTTACTCAAATCAGTTTTACATACAAACCAGAACCAAATTAGAAAATTAAACTAGCAGACAGAAATGCACCACACATTTGCAGAATAAGCATTTGGAAAGTACAAAAATCAGTTTTTATTATGAAATTTGTAAAAGCAACTCACTTCCAATTTGGAATCTTCTTCCTAATGAAATCATTTTTCTCATCCTCCCAGTTGTGCAGGGAGTATGAGTTGTCACAGTTCCCACTGTCATAACTCAGGTCCAAGGAAGTCAGGGGAGTAAATAAG
The DNA here is from genome assembly GCA_963574355.1 of Loris lydekkerianus. NCBI lineage: Eukaryota > Metazoa > Chordata > Mammalia > Primates > Lorisidae > Loris > Loris lydekkerianus. The sequence continues at coordinate 13,099 of CAUYPK010009931.1, forward strand.
CTGCCCTCTCATTATATTGAACTGATAAGAGGGGATTCCATATTTTAGCCAACCAAGGACACATTCTGCATATGTAGTCTTTCTCAAATTTTTGGCATTTAGCACATGACAGGGTAACTGACAGAGGACAATTAAACCAATACATAGTCTAAAGTGTTCCTCCAGTCCATTTTGCATTTAAAGAGTAAAATATTGCTCTTTGATTATTTTACTTTGATAATATGTTTTAAGATTAAAACTTACATTTTTAAATAATAAGGATCCTCTTCTAAATAGGATCCTCTTCAGAATAGGTATATACAACACTACTGGGACCTGAACGAACTAAAAAGCTTCTGCACAGCCAAGAACACAGTAAGTAAAGCAAGCAAACAGCCCTCAGAATGGGAGAAGATATTCACAGGTTATGTCTCTGACAAAGTTTTAATAACCAGAATCCACAGAGAACTCAAACATATAAGCAAGAAAAGAATAAGTGATCCCATCTCAGGCTGGGTAAAGGACTTAAAGAGAAACTTCTCTGAAGAAGACAGGCACATGGCCTACAGACATACGAAAAAATGCTCATCATCTTTAATCATCTGAGAAATGCAAATCAAAACTACATTGAGATACCATCTAACTCCAGTAAGATTAGCCCATATCACAAAATGACAAAGACCAGAGATGTTGGTGTGGATGTGGTGAAAAGGGAACACTTCTACACTGCTAGTGGGAATGCAAATTTTTTTTAAGGTGGCATTAAGTAAACTGTTATTTTTAATCTACTAAGTGTAGCCATTGTAATTTGGGGGGGGTTGGGTTTTTTTTAATTATTAAATCATAGCTGTGAACATTGATGTGATCATGGGCACCATACACTGGTTTTATAGATCGTTTGACACAGTTTCTTTCACATTTACCCTTGTAAGATGCACTGCAGGTGTAATCCCACCAATCACCCTCCCTGCATCCATCTTCCCCCCTCCCTCCCCCTCTCCCTTCCCTCTATTTTTAGGTAATAACTGGGTTATAGCTTTCATGTGAAAGCCATAAATTAGTTTCATACTAGGGCTGAATACATTGGATACTTTTTCTTCCATTCTTGAGATATGTTACTAAGAAGAATATGTTCCAGCTCCATCTATGTAACATGAAACAGGTAAAGTCTCCATCTCTCTTTAAGACTGCATAATATTCCATGGTGTACATATACCACAATTTATTAAATCATTTGTGGATCGATGGGCACTTGGGCTTTTTCCATGACTTAGCAATTATGAATTGGGCTGTGATATACATTCTGGTACAAATATCTTTGTTATAATGTGATTTTTTGTCTTCTGGGTATGTATCTAGTATAGGAATTATAGGATTGAATGGTAGATCTATTTTTAGATCTCTAAGTGTTCTCCAAACATCTTTTCAAAGGGAATGTATTAATTTACATTACCATCAGCAGTGTAGAAGTGTTCCCTTTTCTCTACATCCACGCCAACATCTCTGGTCTTAGGATTTTGTGATATGGGTTAATCTTACTGGCATTAGATAATATCTCAAAGTAGTTTTGATTTGCATTTCTCAGATGATTAAAGATGATGAGGATTTTTTCATATGTCTGTAGGCCATGTGCCTGTCTTCTTCAGAGAAGTTTGTCTTCAAGTCCCTTGCCCAGCCCGAGATGGGATCACTTGTTCTTTTCTTGCTAATGCATTTGAGTTTTCTGTGGATTCTGGTTATTAAAACTTTGTCAGAGACATAACCTGCAAATATCTTCTCCCATTCTGAGGGCTGTTTGCTTGCTTTACTTACTGTGTTCTTGGCTGTGCAGAAGCTTTTTAGTTTGATCAGGTCCCAGTAGTGTATTTTTGAAGCTGCTTCAATTACCTGGTGGGTCCTCCTCATAAAATACTCACCCAGACCGATTTCTTCAAGGATTTTCCCTGCACTTTCTTCAAGTATTTTTATAGTTTCATGTCTTAAGTTTAAATCTTTAATCCAGTGAGAGTCTATCTTAGTTAATGGTGAAAGGTGTGGGTCCAGTTTCAGTCTTTTACAGATCGCCAGCCAGTTCACCCAGCACCATTTGTTAAATAGGGAATATGTCCCCCACTGAATGTTTTTAATTGGCTTGTCAAAGATCAAATAACAGTAAGTAGCTGGATTCATCTCTTGGTTCTCTATTCTGTTCCAGATATCTACTTCTCTATTTTTGTGCCAGTACCATGCTGTTTTGATCACTATTTATTTATAGAATAATCTGAGGTCTGGTAGCATGATTCCTCCTGCTTTGTTTTTCTTTCTGAATGTCTTGGCTATTTGAGTTTTTTTCTGATTCCATATAAAATGAAGTATTATTTTTTTCAAGGCCTTTAAAGTATGACAGTGGAGCTTTAATAGGGATTGCATTAAAGTTGTATATTGCTTTGGGTAGTATGGACATTTTAACAATGTTGATTCTTCCCAGCCATGAGCATGGTATGCTTTTCCATTTGTTAACATTTTCAGCTATTTCTTTTCTTAGAGTTTCATAGTTGTCTTTATAGAGATCTTTCACATCCTTTGTAAGATAAACTTCCAAATATTTCATCTTCTTTGGCACAATGGTGAATGGAAAAGAGTCCTTAACTGTTTTTTCAGCTTGACTATTGTTGGTATATATAAAGTCTACCGATTTATGAATGTTGATTTTGTAACCTGAGATGCTGCTGTATTCCTTGATCACTTCTAAGAGTTTTGTAGTAGAATCCCTGGTGTTTTCCAGATATAAAATTATATCATCTGCGAAGAGTGAAAGTTTGTTCTCTTCTGACCCTATATGGATACCCTTGATCGCCTTTTCTTCCCTAATTGCAGTGGCTAAAACTTCCATTACAATGTTAAAGAGCA
>CAUYPK010009933.1:0-11277 GCA_963574355.1 Loris lydekkerianus
AATGGGAGAAGATATTTGCAGGATATATCTCTGACAAAGGTTTAATAACCAGAATCCACAGAGAACTCAAACGCATTAGCAAGAAAAAAACAAGGGATCCCATCACAGGCTGGGCAAGGGATTTGAAGAGAAACTTCTCTAAATAAGACAGGCCTACGGCCTTCAGACATATGAAAAAATGCTCATCATCTTTAATCATCAGAGAAATGCAAATAAAAACTACTTTGAGATATCATTTAACTCCAATGAGACTAGCCTATATCACAAAATCTCAAGACCAGAGATGTATATTGCTTTAGGTAGTATAGACATTTCAGCAATGTTGATTCTTCCCAGCCATGAGCATGGTATATTTTTCCAATTGTTAACATCTTCCACTATTCCTTTTCTCAAAGTTTCATAGTTCGCTGTATAGAGAATTTTCACATTCTTAGATACATGCACAGACATTTCATCTTCTTACACACTTGTAAAGGGAATAGAGACCTTGATTCCCCCCCCCCTTGACTATTGTTGGTATATACAAAGGGTACAGATTTATGAGTGTTAACTTTGTATCCTGAGATGTTACTATATTCATTGTTCACTTCTAGGAGTTTTGAAGTCGATTCCCTGGGGTTTTCCAAATATATAATTATATCATTTGTGAAGAGTGACAGTTTGATCTCCTCTGGTCCTATTAATATTTGGATCCCTTGATTGCATTCCCTTGCCTGATTGAGGTGGGTAAGACTTCCATTACAATGTTAAAAAGCAGTGGAGACAGTGGGCATCCTTTCCTGGTTCCTGATCTGAGTGGAAATGATTTCAATTTTACTCCATTCAATATAATATTGACTGTGGGTTTTGTGTAGAGGGCCTCCATCAGTTTAAGAAATGTTCCTTCTATACCTATTTTCTTCAGTGTTCTGATCAAGAAAGTATGCTGGATATTATCAAAAGTTTTTTCTGCATCAATTGAAAGAATCATATGGTCTTTGTTTTTTAATTTGTTTATCTTATGTATTATATTTATGAATTTACGTATATAGAACCATCTTGGGACTGTGGGATGAAACCTACCTGATTGTAATGTATAATTTGTTTGATGTGCCGTTGGATTCTGTTTGCTAGTATGTTATTGAATATTTTAGCATCAATATTCATTAGAGAGATTGGTCTATAATTTTCTTTTCTTGTTGGGTCTGTTCCTGGTCTGGGTATCAGGGTGATATTTGCTTCATAGAATGTGTTGGGAAGTATTCCTTCTTTTCCTATGTTTTGGAAAAGGTAAAGTAATATAGGTAGTAGTTCCTCCTTAAAGATTTGATAGAATTCTGATGTGAAGCCATCTGGTCCAGGGATATTCTTTTTGTAGAGATTTCTTATAGTTGATGCTATTTCATAACTTTTTATAGGCTTGTTCAACATTTTCACTTCTTTCTGGATAAGTCTAGGAGGGTAGCATATTTCCAAGTATTCATCTATTTCGTTTAGATTTTCATACTTCTGAGAGTAGAGTTTTATGTAGTATTTATTAAGGATTTTTTCAATTTCTGAGGAGTCTGTTGTTATTTGACCTTTATCATTTCTGATTGATATTAGGGATTTTACTCTTCTACTTCTTGTTAGGTTAGCCAAAAGTTTATCTATTTTATTCACCTTTCCAAAAAACCAACTCTTTGATTGGTTGATCTGTTGTATGATTTTTTTGTTTTCAATTTCATTTAGTTCTGCTCTAATATTAATTATTTATTTTCTTCTCCTGGGTTTAGGGTTGGGGAGTTCTTCCTTTTTCAGTTGCTTGAGATGTCCCATTAAGTTGTTGACTTCCTCTCTTTTTGTTCTCTTGAGTAAGGCTTGCAACGCTATAAATTTTCGTCTTAGGACTGCCTTTGTGGTATTCTAGAGGTTCTGATACTTCATGTCTTCATTATTGTTTTGTTGCAAAAATTTGGTAATTTCCTTCTTAATCTTGTCTATGACTCAGTTATCATTCAGCATGAGGTTCTTTAGTTTCCATGTTTTTACATGCATATGTAGATTCCTGTTGTTATTGAGTTCAAGTTTTATTGCATGATGGTCCAAGAAAATACAGGGAATGACTTCTATTCTTTTAAATTTGCTGAGGTTAGACTTGTGATCTAATCTGTGATCAATTTTGGAGGATGATCCATGGGCTGATGAGAAGAATGTGTATTCAGTTTTGTTAGGATAAAATGTTCTGTAGATGTCTGTTAGATGCAAATGTTGAATTGTTAAATTTAAGTCTAAAATTTCTTTGCTTGGCTTCTTATTGGAGGATCTATCCAACACTGCCAAAGGAGTGTTAAAGTCTCCAAAAAATTATGGTACTGGGGGAAATCGAGTTCATCATGTCAGTTACAGTTTCTCTTATAAATTGAGGTGCATTCTGGTCAGGTGTATAAATGTTGATAATTGTAATCTCTTAATGTTGAGCATTGCCCTTAACAAATAAGAAGTGACCATCATTATCTTTCCTTAATTTTATTGGTTTAAAACTTATTGTATCTGTGAATAAAATTGTAACACCTGCTTTTTTCTTATTTCCATTTGCTTAAATTATAGATGACCATCCCTTCACCTTGTGTCTGTTTGTCTTTTTTATTTTATTATTTTTATTTATTTTTTTATTAAATAATAGCTGTGTACATTAATGTGATCTTGTTTGTCTTTAAAAAAATTTTTTTTTAGTTCTTAGTTCTTAAGTTTATTATGAAAAACACTGCAATGCTCTTGTGCAGTAACATCATCTTACAGGAGGAGGTAAAACATTTCTGTTCAGAACAACTCACCAGATCAGACCTAAAAAAAAAACAACAACAAAAAAAAAACAAAACATGGGGCTGAGATTTGAGAAGGGAATAAACTGAGTGCAGACAAACTATATAATTAAATTAAATGGTATCCCTGAAATAAACAAACAATTTCAAAACTCAAGTAGAGGGGAACCCTTGGTACTTATTTTAAAAAATGTTCATTAAGCTCCAATGATTGTTTGCTGCTATCTTTACCTACAGTCATGCTGATAAAGCTATAGCTAAATGGAAGTTAAATTGTATTCATATGATGTTAATGTTTACATCTTATTATCTGCAGTCTCTCAGAGAAAGCAAAAGTAATTACAAATTGCGCTATGCCAGAAACTGGTTTCTTGACCAACAGTATCATGTCAGCATACAATGAACTGTTTCATTCTAAAGTGGTCATGGCTGTTGATGACAAGAGGTTTTGTATTTTTATATTGCATAACTTTTGGTCCATTTGAAAAAAAGTTTTTTGAATGTTAACTATTTTCTGACACTTTGGAATTACTGTTGCTCTTCCAATTTCCATTACATCAATGCATGTTTCATGTTAATACTGTACAAGTTTAAAATTTCATTACAGGAAGTAGTCTGGAGTACAACGAATAACATGTGGCTCGCCTCTACAGGGTGCCGGGTCAAGCCGCAAAAAGAGTATTTTAGGGTATCATCAAGTTCCATGATTGCAGCTTGATTACCACAATCATAACAATAATTTGCAGCACTGAACATCATTACCACATTCCTGTTAGGGCACCAGTTATGTACCTCCATTACCAACTGGTAAGCTCTGGACACCAATATGAAGCCATTGGAATGATTAAATGTCTCCAAAATATCTTGCCCAAAGGTCATCTGGATCTGACCACAGCAAGTCACACATTGGACCCTCATAGAGAACTTCTTGAAGGTGATCAAGGGCTCTGATGTGATCCAGTGTATCTATGGATGGCAAGAAGCCACCATGTAGACAGAAGATCTGTCCATCCACCAAGGCAGTGAGAGGAAGATAGTCAAAAAGATCTGTAAAGTATTTCCGCACATTTGCATTTTTATATTTTATTAAACACTCATCATAGAAACCATAAACTTGTGTGATCTGTCTCCTCTCATGATTCCCTTGAAGAATGGTGATGTGTTCATGATAACAAACCTTGAGAACTACAAGCAGTGTAACTGTTTCAACGGAATAATATCCTCTGTCTACATAATCTCCCATAAACAAGTAATTTGTATCTGGTGATTTGCCACCAATTCTAAACATTTCCATAAGATCATGAAATTGCCCATGCACATCTCCACAGACAGTGACTGGACATTTAACCTCCTGCATGTTGGATTCTTTTGTCAGGATTTCTTTAGCCTTCTCACAGAGTCTCTTGACCCGGAACTCGGACAGCTTCTTGCACTCATTCAGCTGCTCTTTCCACTGTTCCAGCTCCTTGGTGAACACCTTCTTGTTCATGATGCCACTCACCCAAACCGGCTGCTGCTCCTCACTCCTCCCATGCCGCCACCCTCACATGGGCCACATGCACACACCGTCTTCAGCTCCCGAAATATTTCTCTGGCCACTGATAGTTGCTTGGTCCTGGCCTGCTGGCTTTCTCTTGCCGTGCTTGGCTTCTAGCTGCTGTGCCTCTTCCTCTCACCCTAGCCCCGGAACATAGCTCTCTGTAATGGCGCCCGCCCAGCGTTATGTTTATCTTTTAAGGTAAGGTGAGATTCTTATGTGCAGCAGATTTCTGGTCTTTCCATTTTTAAAGACAGAAAGCAAGGCTTACAGATAGATATTAAAGTAGCAGAAGTCTAAATGGCCCAAAAGTAGGGGAATAGGACTAGATTTGAGCCTATAGACCCTGTTTTTCACCACTGTCTTATACTAAGAGTCAAAGTCTTCATAGGCTTACTCCCTGAAAGCCATTCACTTCATTAGTGTTGTTACCAGATCAGAAATAGAATCTTCTGACGGTTTCTATATTCCCCCTATGTTATACAGATTCTAATTTAAGTGTATATCTTTAACATAAATGGAATGTTTTTCTTGTTATAAGCACCAAAGCTCATTTTATTTTAAGCGTCCTTAGTGAAAATCATCCAAAAGTTCTTGTAGCTTTCTGCTTCCTTAATCATACTACATTGAGGATAATTGCCATTTCTTGTGAACTCGGGTTTTATAATTACCTACATCAATCATTGGATTCGGCTGTGCCAAAATGACACCTTCACCAAGTGATCCAAGAAAACTTTGGGCTTGTTGATTTCTCTTTCTATCAGCACAAAATCCTTACTATGCATTGCTATTTAGGATGCCATATTTCTTGTGTGCAAATTATAACTCTACTTCTTGTGTCCTGACACACAGAAATATAAACTACTTTTTAGATCTCTCATGGGTTAGGAAGCAACATAAGCAGGCTTTGTTTAAATTGGGTCTTTGAAAAAGAAAACAAATCTGATCTCTAGGTTAGAGCTGACTTTCTTTGAGGGTTCTGAAGGACAAAGTGGAGGCAGCCAGAGGGACAGAAAGAGCAGGAAATCCGAAGGCTCAGAAGTCAGGGTGTGATGCCCTTGTCGGGGGTGGATAAGGGAACTAAAAGACATTTGGGGTGAGTGTAGTCTAGATTTCAAAGGAACAAGTCAGAGGAGATGAGACTAGAGACAACCAGGGACCAGATGTTCAACGAACTGGAGCTTGAACTAAAGGACTTTTATTTTGTCTGAAATTAGCAAGGAACATTTGAAGCCAGTGAAAGAAGCAGGAAGGGATGATCAAATTTTATTAAAAATTTCCTTTGGTTGTGATCTGAGTCTGGACATGAGACAGCTAACAAGTCAGGAAGAGCAGTTGTAAGGCCATCACATGGTTTTGAAATATGATCCTCTCAGTAGAAATTAGCATCCTCATCTCTATAATGGGAAGAAATCAGTAGGCAATCCCTAAAAATTCTTCCAGCTCTAAAACTCCTTTCATTCTATGATTCCTTGAGTTATAATTATTTCCTAAACCATGGGTCATGATGTGCAAAGAAATAAAGACTTTTTGACATGGTTTAGAGATCTTAGTGTCTACTTGATTATGGCTAGAAGTTGATATTATCACCACATTGGAGTCATTAAGCAATTTTAGCTTGCTTTATGATAACAGGGTTAAAACATAACTCTGAAGATGACAGGGGAATGGCCAAAAAACACATGAAATATGCTCATCATCCCTAATCATCAGAGAAATGTAAATCAAAACAACCCTGAGTGCCCCGAGACAGATCTATCACCTAACCCCAGTGAGAATAGCCCACATCACAAAATCCTAAAACTGCAGATGCTGGTGTGGATGGGGAGAGACAAGAACTTCCGCACTACTCGTGGGACTGCAAACTAATACAACCTTTATAAAAAGAAGTAATGGAGAATTCTCAAGGAATTAAAAGTTGACCTTCCATTTGATCCCACAGTCCCATTACTTGGCATCTTCCCAGATTAAAACAAATAATTTTGCCACAAGGAAATTTACACTAGAAGGTTTAATGCAGTTCAATTCACAAGTGCCAAGATATGGAAGCAACTCATGTGCCCATCAACCCATGAAAGGATTAACAAACTGTGCTACGTGTATACTTATTCAGCCATAAGAAATGATGGAGACTTTACATCTTTTATGTTTACCTGGATGGAGTTGAAACACACTCTTCTTAGTAAAGTATCTCAAGAATGGAAAAAAATATTATCCAGTGCACTCAATACTAACATGAAACCATACATAAGTAACTATACATCCACATGAAAGAAAAACACAAGTATATTCTAGCGAGCAGGAGGGGCGAGAAGGGAAATGGAAGGGGGAAGGAGGGAGGGTTATTGGCATGTTCTCACCTAAGGTGCAGAATGTGAGGGTATTCAGCACACCCCCTGGGTGAAGGGCTCAACTACAGCTTAAACTTTATCTTAGAAATGAAAACAACATCAACGAAACATTTGTACCTTCATATTAATCTGAAATAAAAAATATAAGATGAAAATAAATTTAAAAAAACACAGTTCAGCTTTTAAAAATTTCAAATCGTTCAGTTGTGCAGTGATATTCTGAGATTATCCTGTGGCTTCTCAATAGGGTACTTGTGAGTGGAGAGTGTTGTTGTCAAGAGCCTGGACTCTGAAGTCAGAATATTTTGATTCTGGCTGATACTCCTACATGTGTGCTCTGTGAGCTGCAGAACACTTAGCTTTTACTGGCTCACTTCCCTTATCTGCAGAATGGGAGCAGCAATATTGCCTATGTTGTACAGTTTTGTGTGAAATGAACATTTAGAGAGGCTTGCACTCAATGAGTGTTGTGTAAGTACTAGCTAGCTATTATTATGCTATTATCTTCCCAAAGATTGTTACTCTGGAAATGAAAAACATATGTACTAAAGATGAATGAAAATTGAACTTACATTTCTGAAGTGTATTTTGTTATTTAAAAATATTTAAGGAATGGGTGGTGCCCGTGGCTCAGTAAGTAGGGTGCCAGCCCTATATACCGAGGGTGGCAAGTTCGAACCTGGCCCTGGCCAAACTGCAACCAAAAAAATAGCTGGGCATTGTGGCAGGTGCCTGTAGTCCCAGCTACTCAAGGGCTGAGGCAAGAGAATCGCCTAAGACCAAGAGCTGGAGGTTGCTGTGAGCTGTGACACCATGGCTACAAAGTGAGACTCTATCTCTAAAAAAAAAAATTTAAGGAACATATTGGCTTATTAATTCAGACCTAATTAATAAACATTCTTGGAAGGAACAGCCTAACTAAACTAAAGTTCACATAAAACCCCAAGTTAGTATTATTTAGCCTATGCATAATCAGTTCTATTGACACAGCTCACTATTGCAGAAGAAAACAGAGTTTCACAGAGTCTGATGACTCAAAAATTCTTTCTAATACTGAACTAAAATTAGACCCTCTGGAACATTACTACTAGAGGTTCTAATTCTTCCCATTGATTACCTAGAATAAGACAAATACTCCTTTCTTATGATATGTTTTATTTTTAACTTCATTGTATAATTCTTTGAAATTAGTTTAAAATTTAATCCTCATCAAAATATTAGTAGTTCTTAAATGCTTTGGATATCAGTTTACTCGCAAAGTGTGTCACCATACCCTCTCATTGCCCCAAATACCATTGCAAGGCATTCCCCCAAGGTTGGCATATTTTCCTCTGGAACAATGATTTTCTTCTTCCCATATTAAAAACTCAATCCCAATAAATCTTTAAGTAGCTATTCACTCCATTCTTCATTATCTTCCACAGAGAAAAGACATGTGATAACCCAATTTGCAACATGGTATGAATATCTGCAGAAAACTTTTCTTGGGCATTTTTAAAAAGGGTATGTTTGTAAGGCAAAGTACTCTTGTTGGCCAATAGCAAAATGTAGATGATGTGGCCCACAGACAGAAGGGAATAATTATGACTGAGTGGCTTCCCTCCTACCCCCAGGCACACCACTAAGACATTCTGCAAGAGCCTCCATGTTAGGGACTCAATATTGTTAAGACTGGTCTGCTGAAAGCTGTGGGAGAGCAGAGAAAGCCTAAGAGGGTGTTTATTTTCCAAATGGGAAAAAAACAAATTACGTAGATCATTGTCCATTATCAATTTATCTGATGAAAGGAAGACATTTATGAAAGGCAATTAGTGGAGAAATACATTCTCTCCTTTAACAATACAACCTTTAGTCACTAAAACTAAGTAGTACAAAGGAGTTAAAATGTCTAGAAAAACTGACTTAAACATGTTATAATGTCTTTTAGTTGAAGATTACTAAATTTTTCACTCTGTTTTCCCTAGAGGACAACCAAATTACGGGTTTGTTTATTAAAATTTTGACAATTGGTAGGCAATTTCTTTTTCATGAACTTTTTAACAGGGCTGCTCTTACTCTAGGGAACAGTTTGAAACAGACTGAAAAAATGAGCCCTTCAAGTAACTGTCCGCAACATATACAAAAAATTTTCATTCATCAACAACCACATTTTTTATTCAACATTCTAAAATATGCTGTCTTGATTTTAATTTTCTGATACTGATCATTGCTTAGTCACTTCTGTCTTAAATTTGACTTGCATCATTTTGAGGTGTTGCTTATTAAAAGGTTCTATGGAGTTCATGCAAATATTTGTCCAAGAAGTCAGAATCAAAGAATAACCATTAAATAACTCTCCTGGGAGACTTATAGGGATCTACGAATAAACTTTTTGAAATTCATGTCAGAAAAATGATGAGTAAAAATAATAAATTCAAGGAATCTTTTGTTAGCATCTAACAGTCTTAGGTACTCTGAAGAAAAATGCACTAAAGTTAAAAATAACCCATCCTTTCAGCCCATTTTACGTATTATCCATTTGCCGAGTCAAAAGTATAAACACCTAAAGAAGTACAAAATTGTATACCATGGATTTCTGCTGTCTTGGAAAACTTGAAGTGTATTATAAAAGATGTGCATGCTTTTGTAAAAAAGTTTGAAGTTTTTGGTTTTTATTTTCAATCGAATGAAAACTCTGCATGATTAGATTACCTCCTCTATAGTTAAGTGATGCTTGCCCTGCGTTGCATTGGAGATGTCTGTAGTGAGAAGTGACAACTTTTACACATTCATTTATGAAATGACAGAGGTGGCTTCCTTAGATAAATAAGGCCACATTATAACATATTGCTTCATGGGAGTCAGTACCATTATCTATACTGACAATAGACACACTGCTATCGGAAAACATGTGGCACATCAATGTTGATCATTTTGAATTGATTAGTTTTTTCCGGGGCTTTGTATTCAATTTTTAAGTTTGTTTTCTTTTATGAGAAAGCATAACTATCTCAAAAGTTTCTTAATGATCCTAATCATAAAAGATACTCCCAAATCAAGAAATATAAAATCCATGTGGACAGAAACACATGAAACCCTCCCAGCAACACTGATAAAACTAACAACTTGAAACTTACACAGATGACTCAGAAAGGATGCTGTCAACTATGGTTATTGGAAGTGAAATAATGGATCATAACATAGTCTGTCTCAAAATTTTTGTTATGACCTAGTAATAAGAGCCTTAAGCATAAAGATTTACTCATAGCCTTATACTTATGAATGCTAAAGTAATAGAATAACTAAAATAATTTAATTCACTCATGAATGTACATGTGTGTGGGGTGTATTTTCAAATGTACATATTTGTAAAAGTGTAGAGAGTGTGAAAGTCTGGGACTTCCTATGAGGAAGGCTCTAGCTGTGTTTATTGTATTCAAGGTTGGACTAGAAACAGGTAAGGTTCTTTCCCAGTCTGAGACTCTATAATCCACGGTGCTAAACTGTGTATTGTGAAAGACAAAGGAGACATCATTGTGGTCTGTGTGTGTGGTGGTAAAAAAAAAAAAAAAAGGCAGGGACCTAGCTGGATATCAATAAAAGGGTTGGATTTACAAAGGTAAGAGAGAGCAGTGTGTATTCTTGGATGTGTGGCTAGAGCGCTGGCATGTAAGTGGAATTATTATAGAACTGTAGGGTCAACATAGATGCAGGTCCTCTTCACCTACGGTTGGACACTAACCCCATTTTCTGGGCCTGAACAGGTTAATAAACCAGTTTGATCAAAGTTCCACCTAAGCTGCCACTTCTGGGGAGGAGCAGAATGCCCCCAAACAAGACCACATTCCTACACAACGGCAGTGTTAAATTTAAATTCTTCCCACAGGTCCCTGGCACTAACAGTTATAGCGTATTTTAGATATATGTTCCATTTCCCCAAACCTCCTGCCCACAGGGAAAGAGAAGCTTCATGCAAACTCCTAGACAGACAGCCAAACCCAGCAGCCCACCCAGGACCCCGTCTGCTCTGCTGGAGGCTTTGTTTTCCTTCTCATCTATCAATAAAATCTGTCCTGTTGCTTACAGGCAGTGATCTGTGAATTCATATTTAGATTTCCTGAGACCAAGGACCTGCCAGAGATACTCCAGAATGACAGGGCGAGAGGGGAGGCTCCAGGTCCAGGAATAAATTAAACAGGTTGTTAACGGTCAGAAGCTACACAGAGAAAGAGTCTTCGAGACGCTTGGGAGGGAAACCTGGCCACAGAACAAGGAAGTCTGGAGGCCCGTGAAATGTGGGTGTGAAGTAACCTGGGTAACCAAGGGCCAGTAGAAAGAGACAACAATTGACCAATAGGAGAGGGCCATTCCCTGGAGGGGCAGAGAGGCCAGTGAGGGTCTGGCAACCAATTTAAAACCGGAAAGAGGTATTTATATCCCTGCAAGGCTTTTACTGTATATACTCGAGTATAAGCTGAGTTTTTTCCAGCACAAAATTTGTGCCGAAAAACCCAAACTCGGCTTATACTCGGGTCATACAGGTTATTTGATTCGGTGATTGTGATTTAGCTTGATTACCTGTTAAGCTACGGTTTTCTGCACTTTATTTAAAGTTTTAAAGTTGTTG
>CAUYPK010009934.1:0-10418 GCA_963574355.1 Loris lydekkerianus
CTCTACCTAGATACAGCCAATGTGGTACCATGCCACTGGCCCGACCCTGTCACTCACCTCTTCCCCCGCCTTCTTTCCCTGAACCTTCTCCACAATAAAAAAATAAATAAATTCAAAAAATAAAAACAAAAAAAAAAAAAAAAAAAAAAAGGTACATTAAATATGTCCTGGTAGTTAACATTTTATATACACAATTATGTTTTCAGAATAAATTTCTACAAGGGAAAAAATAAAAATAAAAATAAAAAAATAAAGGTAAGTCACTCAGAAACTATGGATTCGCTGATAAGATTTTAAAGAGAATTACTTATAAAAAGAAGGCAGTGACTGAAGCATCTCCATTCACCAGAAACTTCTCAACTCCTACACCAAACCATCTAGTTCTACAATAGCTCTTCTACAACCACAGGAAGAATTTTTCTTTCTTGAACAAATTTGTTGAAGCAAAGAAACAGTTTGAATTAATAGAGAATGTATTTCTCCTCTAGATCATGAATAAATATGAAAAGAAAAGAGTAAATTATACATTTAAATTTGTTCTTACTGACTTGGTTAAAAAGACTTATAAATTTTTTAATTTATCTTAACATTTTAACTAACTAAACATTTTTTTTTTTTTTTTCAGTGTTTGACCAGGGCCGGGTTTGAACCTGCCACCTCTGGTATATAGGGCCAGTGCCCTACTCCTTTGAGCCACAGGCACCACCCTTAACTAACATAACTAAACATTTAACAAATACATGTTCCTGTTTTTTATTTTGTTATTAAAGAAATTTTAAATCATTTAAATATTAATTATACTTTCATTTCTCCCCATAAAGAATGAACTATTATAGGAATTATCCCACCATAAACATTTAGAAACACAGATGAAATATTTGAAACTAATTTCAGACACTGAGGACAGGCTGCACAGTACGTTAATTCCTGAGTGAAAGGAAACAAACTCTAAGATTACCCCCAGCCTGGAGGCATTCTCCAGACTGCCCTGCCAGGACAGGAAGCTCATCAGTTATTTCAGAGTTAGGGAAAAGGGAGTTTGGGGAGATTGATGCAGCTAGTATTTTTATGGCAAAGCACTAGAAAGGAGGAAACTACATAAAGAGCTCTGGAGATCTAAAGAGAATTCCTCTGTAGTCTTTGCTAGAGTGCTGATCCAGGAATGTGTTGGGTAAAACTTCATGAGACCACAGAAAGAACCATTGGAAATTAGTAGGCCAAACAATTCCCAAAACTACACAGATTGAAAAGGTTGTAAATTCAAGGTGTGGAATCTGCAGCTAGACTACATAGATTCAAATTCAAGCTCTATCAATTATTATCCTATGTGAACTTAGCAAGTTACTCAAGCTCTCTGTTTCCTTATCTATAAATGATGGAAATATTGTAGCTATTACACTGGGTTCCTATCAAGATGCCATAATTGAAAACTTAAAATAGTAATTGACATATAATAAATGTTGTAGTGTTAGTTGTTGTTTTCATTGCATCAACATTCAGGTGAAATTTTGTAACATCAATAACATTCTTTACTAAATAACCTTATTATAAATCAGACATCTGGGGCTCATTATAAACTGAACTCTTTTAACACAGATGTATGCCTTGTATGTTCACAATAACACTATTTGTGACATTTCCCATATAGGAACTGTATATCAACACAAATATAACAATGTTGAAGCCTGGAGTAAAATTGAAAATAGGAATTTATTTTATGTGTGCATCAAAGCTACTTTCCTACTTTTATCATGCTCCCTATTATTCTTACTCTTTACATGTTTGGAAATACTAAAATGAAATTTTATTCAGCCTGAATCCATATACTTGCATTTATGTATATATATCAATTATAAACAGAAACTAAAGCAAAAGGAAATGTGTAGTATCTTGCAAATAAACAATAGCATGCTTATTCTTTTTTGTGTATCAGAGAACTATTGTCACAATAATACTGAATAACAAAGAACCACAAAACTTCAAAGCATACAAAAATAAGTATTTATTTTTGCTCATGACTCTTAATTGGTTAGGCATTCTGTTCAGCTGAGCTGTGCTTGGCCGGGTTCATTTGCGGTCAATGGTCAGTTTTGGCTTGACTAAGCAGCTTTGCTGAATTTGACTGGGCTCTCACACATGTCTGGGACCTCAGGCTGGGGCAACCGGGCTGATTCAGCTCTGTTCCACGTGTCTCATGGTGCATCAGGGTGGCCCATTTTCTCATGAAGAATGCAAAAAGAGCAGAAGAGAAAGCCCAATATTGCAAATTTCCCACTGGCCAAAGCCAGCCATGTCACCAGCCCAGAGTCCAAGTGTGAGGGAGATACAGGGCAAACAGCACAACAAAGAAGCCATTAACTGGGGCTACTGGTACAATCTTCCACACTCAGTTCCATAAATCTTAGCGCTTCCTCTTCTTAGACTAAGCTCATCGCTTTTTCATTGTCTTTTAATCACTAGGGTTTTTAATTTGACATATGTTCCTTTCTTGAAATACATGTAATGCACTTGTGTCGTTGAGTCACATATATCTATTTTTAAATAATTTAAATTCTGTGTCTGCCATTGCTACGTATGGTTTAGATGGAGTTTGTCTCCTCCAAAACCAATGTCAAAATTTTGACCCTTGGTATGGCAGTGGTGAGGGGCGGAGCCTAGTGGGACATGTTTGGGTCAGGGGGCAGATCCCTCTTTATTAGATTAATGCCATCACATGGGGCTGGATGAGTTCTAGCTCTCTAGGAAATGGGTTAGTTCCTGAGAAGGTGGGTTGTTAAAAAGAAAGAAAAACAAAAACAAAAACAGACTCTGTCTTCCTACCTTTCTATCTCTTGCTTTTTCTCTCACCGTGTAAGCTCTTTACACATACTTGCTCCCTTCCCCTTCTTCTTTCTATTATATATTGAAGCAGTCTAGAGCCCTCACTAGGGTCAGCGGCCCAGTCTTGAACCTTCTAGTCACCAGAATCATGAGACAAATAAACCTTTTTTCTTTGTAAATTACCCAGCCTTAGGTATTCTATTATAGCAACACTGAAGAGACTTAAGACGGTCAACATTCTTGCCCAATCCTACATAAAATAGGATTGTAAACAAATGTGTCACTTCCCAAATCTTAAATTGTCTTCCTTCTGGAAAACCTGACAGTATTAGTGGTAATCCAAAATAATCAAAGATTATATAATTTT
This sequence comes from Loris lydekkerianus, assembly GCA_963574355.1. Classification (NCBI taxonomy): domain Eukaryota; kingdom Metazoa; phylum Chordata; class Mammalia; order Primates; family Lorisidae; genus Loris; species Loris lydekkerianus. The sequence continues at coordinate 3,188 of CAUYPK010009934.1, forward strand.
CAGTAACAGTCCAGGTAATTAAAAGTAAATTTGGCATTATCCTAAGTTTTCAAAGAATTTTCTAGTGTAGGTGTGGGCTCATTTGCCAGCTTCATCTTGAAAGCTTTACTATAATCTCTCATTAGTTTATAATTTCTTGCAATGAAAACAGAATTAATTCATTTTTACCAGCTATGCTATCAGATTGTATATAAAGTTTTGAGGTATGCTTTTGACACAGAAAAAAAACCTTTATGAGATTTATTTATAATCAAATATTAATCAAAAATTAACAATGGCCAGATACTATATTAGATACCTTAAAAATAAAAGTTAATCTGAGGCAAGTTCACACTCTTCTTTCTACACTCAGAAAGACTTCCTACAATGAGTCTAAATGACAAGGTGAGCACAGAAGAGAGATAATATTTAACATGGTATGTATCATATTTCCAAGCCTTTAATTATTTTTATACTGCCATATGAACAATTTTCTTATCTAGAAATTTCAACTCAATTCCAACATAAGCACTCATTCAAAGTACGAAGCAATATTGTGCTATGAGCATGTCCATACAATGGCATATTCCTGGTGAACATGCCAGCCAGAAAAAGCTATCTGTTCAGGATAATGTAGGGATGAGATTCTCTTCAAAGCAGATATCTTCTTAAATTTCTTTCCAATCCTAAATTTTATAGTACACCATCTCATTGAATTTAATTCTTGCAATTATGCAAAGTCCTTATCTAGGTAAGTACATAAGGCTTTAAGAAAGCAAGAAAACCATCACTTCCTTTATCTGTTCATTTTCATTTGTTACCACCTCCTTTATTGCAGAAATAAATGGATGCATATGAACTTTCTATGAAGACAAGGTATGCATGACTTTTTTTTTTGAAATTTTTGGCTTGTTTATAAAGTAAAATGTATGTTATAGACTGACAATACATTTATAAAGTAAAATGTATGTTATAGACATTGACAGTACATTAAGTACAGAGATAGTGCAACACATTTTGGTTGGTCTTGACATAATAGTTCTGATGCTATGAAAATTTAAGTTCCATGTCTACTGTCCATAAAACATCTGATAGCCACTAAATAGCAAGCAGCTCTGGACAGCACTTCCAGAAAGTACGCTTTCCTGGAAAGGCAGAATAAGGTCCAATATTTGTTTGTCTTCAATGGATATTTTTGTTGTTGTTGCTCCACCTTGGTAAGAGTCCATGCTATTGATTCAAAATAAAATAAGAACTATTTAAATAATTCTAGACAAACTACATAAGACTTTATTTCATGTCCACATAGAATTCTGAACCTCAGATATTAAGAGTAACTCGTTTATTTAAACAGAAAGATTAACCAGGTGCAGTGGCTCACGCCTGTAATCATAGAACTCTGACAGGCTGAAGCAGGTAGATTGCCTGAGCTCACAGGTTCAAGACCATACTCAGCCAGAGCAAGACCCCGTCTCTAAAAATAGCCAGGTGTTGTGGCAGGCACCTGTAGTCCCAGCTACTCTGGAGGCTGAGACAAGAGAATCGCTTGAGCCCAAGAGTTTGAGGTTGCCATGAGATATGATACCATGACACTCCAGCAAGGTTGACAAAAGCTAGATTCTATCTCAAAATAGATAAATAAAGAAACAGAAAGATTACTTCAAGAAACAGATGAGATTATGGAATCTGATAAAGTTTATCTGTGTAAGTAATTGACAATTTATACTTAATGCCTCAGAAATTACTTTTTACCTTTAGGAGAAATATGCTTTGCTCAATTCTCTAACTTTCAGTTTAAAGATAAAAAATAAAATAATATACAGGTTATCAAATGAAGGCATTGCTGTCAAACCAAAATCTATCACAAAATAAAGCTTAATATTGGTTAGCTGATATTGTGATATCATTATTTTAGATGAATTAAGAGTTCATTTAGGCAAATTATAAAATAATATGAATGGTACCTTTATTAAGTATAAGATTTAGAAAATTAATCCTTCCTTATTTTTCCTAGCAATTACACAGGCGGTTGAGAGTTTAGAATTGAAAGTTATCAGAATATGAACCTGCAATTTATTTTGAACTAAGAGTTAGAAGAAATTGCCAAAACATGCAACCTACCAAGACTGAATCATGAAGATACAGAAAATCTGAAGAGATCCATAACTATACCCAGAACTAGTAAAAAGATAATATCTGTAATCAAAAATCTCCCAAAGAAGAAAAGCCCATAACCAGATGCTTCACTGGTGAATTCTACCAAGCCTTTAATTAACACCAGGTAGGGTGCAGTGGCTTGTGCCTGTAATCCCAGCATGTTGAGATAGCTTGAAGCTAGGAGTATGAGACCAGCTTGGACAACAAAGTGAGATTCTGTCACTACAAAAAACTAAAAAAATCAGCCAGGCATAGTAGCATACACCTATAGTCCCAATCATATGAGAAGCTGAGGAAGGAAGATTGCTTGAGGCCAGTACTTCAAGGCTGCAGTGAGCAACAATTGTGCCACTCCACCCTGGGTAATAGAGAAAGAATCTGTCTCTTAAAAAAGAAAAAGAAATTAACACCAATGTCTCTTCTACTCCTAAAAAATAAAAAGGAAGGAAGGAAGGAAGGAAGGAAGGAAGGAAGGAAGGAAGGAAGGAAGGAAGGAAGGAAGGAAGGAAGGAAATGTAAATCAAAACCATTATTAAACACAAAACAAAACTAGAAAATAAAAAGTGTTGTTCAGGATGAAGAGAAATTATAATATTTGTACACTGTTAGGGGGAATGTGGAATGGTACAGCACTAAGAAAAACAGTATGGTGGTTTCTCAAGAAATTAAAAGTAGAACAACCATATCATTCAGGAATCCCACATCTGGGTATTTATTTTAAATATTGGAAATCAAAATCTCAAAGAGATATTTACACTCCTATATTCACCACCACATTATTCATAAGAGCCAAGAGATGGAAACAAACTTAATGTCCATCAACAGATGAATGAATAAAGAAAATGTGGTATATAGATATAATAGAATACAATTCTGTGATTAGAAAAGGAAATCCTGCCATTTGCTACAACATGTATGAACCTTGAGGATGTTAAGTAAAATGTCAGTCACAGAAAGATAAGAGCTGCATGAGTCCACTTATATGAGGTACCTAAAGTCGTCGAACTCATCAAAGCACAAAATAGAATGGCAGTTATCAGGCTGGGAGAGGGGGATATAGGGGTTATTATTCAATCAATAGTATTTTTCAGTCATGCAAAATAAAAAATATCTAGAAATATCCTGTACAATATTATGTTTATAACTGATAGTACTATTTCATATACTTAAAAATTGGTTAAGAGGGTAGAGCTCATGTTCTAATCTTTTACCACAGTACAAAAATACATTTATGCTGTCTTTTATTTTTACCTGTGCAGTTACCGGTGTTTTTTATTTCTTTGCATGGATTGAGTTATTATCTCGATTCATTCATATTATCTCAGTTATTGTCAATTCATTTCAGCTTGAAGGATTCCCTATAGTGTTTCTTTAAAGATGGGCCTGCTAATGATAAATTCTTTTGCTTCTTCAATTTTTTCATCTTGGGATGCTTAATGGCTTCTTCATTTTTGTGAGATATTTTTTCGGGATAAAGAATTCTTTGTTTGCTGGGCATAGTGGCTCATGCCTATAATCCTAGCACCTTCAGAAACTGAGGTGGAAGGATTGATTGAGGTCAGAAGCTCAAAACCAGCCAGAGTAAGAGTGAGACCCTGTCTCTGCTAAAAACAGAAAAATTAGCCAGGTGTTATCCCAGCTAGCTAGGAGGCTGAGGCAGGAAGAATACTTGAGCCCAGAAGTTTGAGGTTGCAATGAGTTGCAATGATGCCACTGCATTCTATCCAGGATAACAGAGTGAGATTTTGTCTAAAAAATAAAGAAAGGAAAGGAAGGAAGAGAAAATTCTTGACTGAGACTTTTTCTTTCAGCTACTTTTTTATCCCACTGCCTAACAGCCTCTGTAGCTTTAGATAAGAAACCCTGGGCAAACTGCAACAACAACAACAACAACAACAACAACAACAACAAAAATAGCCGGTTGTGGTGGGCACCTGTAATCCCAACTACTCAGGAGGCTGAGACAAGAGAATCACTTGAGCCAAAGAGTCTGAGGTTACTGTGAGCTATGATGCCACACAGCACTCTACCAGGGGTGACAAAGTGAGATTCTGTCTCAAAAAAAAAAAAAAGAAAAAGAAAAAGAAAGAAAAGAAAAGAAATCAGCTGCTAATCTAATTGAGAATGTCTTATATGTGATTAGTCTTTTTTCTCTTGATGCATTCAAGATTTCCTCTTTGTCTTTTCACATTTAGATTATGAACTGTATCTGACTAGTGTGGATTTCTGAGTTTCTCTTACTTGGAGTTCATTGAGTGGAATTCCTGGGTATGAGATTACTGTTTTTCATTACATTTAGAAAGTTGTTAGCCATTATTTTTTCAAACTTTCTCTCTGACCCTTTCTCTCTCTCTTTCTCTCCCTTCCCCCATTTCTATCACTCTCATTCTGCATATGTTGTTAATCTTGATGGCATCCAACAGGGCTCTGAGGCTCTATTCAGTTATCTGCATTTCGTTTTTGTTTTCTGCCTCATAAACTGAATAATCTCCATTGATATATCTTCAAGTTCACTGACATTTTCTTCTGCCTGTTCAAATAGGTTCTTGACTATCTCTAAAGAAGTCTTTATTTCAGTTGTATTTTCTAACTCTATAATTTTTCTTTTTTATAATTATTTCTCTCTTTTTGTTCTCTTTTTAGTGAGATGTCATTCTCATACTTTTTTTAGTTCATCAAGCTTGGTTTCCTTTAGTTCTTAGAACATACTGTATAATAGCTGATTTTAAATCTTTATCTAGTAACCCAATGTCTTGGTTTACAGAGGTACAGTTTCTATTGACTAATTTTTTTTTTCTTATATATCAATCCTTACTTTTTATATGTTTGTCTCATAAGTTTTTGTTTAAAATGGACATTCTAAATTATATACTCTGAAAACTCCAGAAATCAAATTTCTCTCTTCTGAGTTTATTGCTATTACTGCTGCTGCTATTTGTTTAGTGACTTTCCTATACTAACTCTGTAAAGTCTGTTTTCTTTGTTATATGTGGCTAAAGTCTGTATTCTTTATCATAATGTGTCTGTGGTCAATTATTTTAGTGATCAGCTAATGTTTGGATGAAGATTTCTTTAACCTGGTACTAACTCTCCCAGCCTTTAATCAGGGGCTCAATGGGGATGATGGGTTCCTGACTTCAATGCTCTAGCTTCTTACAATTTATTTATAGCCAGGAGTGTCCAACCTATGGCCTGTGGGCCACATGCTAATTTTGTGAGGACTTGTTTTGCTTATCTGTGGTGTCAGATATCACAAAAAGTATGCATAAGTCTTGTTTTTGCTAATCAGCCTCCTTAGTGTTTGTGTATTGAATGTGTGGCCCAAGATAACTCTTATTCTACCAATGTGTGTAATAGGAGAAAAAAAAAGGTTAGACACCCCCGCTAGCCTTTCATTCCTGCTGATGTAGTTCAAGGAAGCCATATATGAGAGATTAGGGACTTCTCAGGTCTTTCTTGGGCATGTGCACAGATGTGCATGCTATGGCCTTCTTGATTCTAAGGAGTATGTCAGAGCTTTTCAAGGCACTTAGGCTTATCATATACCCCAGATTTTCTTTTCAAAAAAATTTTAGCATCTTCTTTTTTGTCCCAGTTAGCCCTGCCTCAGGCAGCTATAATGTTAAATAGCTACTGATTGTTTTTTTACAAACATGTGGGGAAAAGGCTGTTTGAAGTAGTACACTTTGAGTCAACTCTAATAAAGATAAACTCTGCAAGTAGGAATCCTCAGAGAGATTACAGACAAGCAAGTCAGGACTATTCTTGGGGAACTGCACTTTTAAGAAAGCTCAAACATGGTCTGTTTTCTTCAGGGGCTATGCTAGTCTACTGATTTTCACTGCCACTATAGTTACAAAGAAGCTGGGAGGAGGAGGATGGAAACAGGGCAAATTGAAACATCACAAAGCTTGCTGTTCATTTTGATATTCAGCCATTTTTATTGACTACACACCCCTCAGAATGTTGCGAGCCTTTTAACTTTCAGAGTTCCACTAAAGTTGATTTTGACAATTTTGGCCATTTGCTTGTCATCTTTATGGAAAATCAGGTTTTCAGAAATCTTTACTCTGCCATTCCAGAAGTGTTCTCTTTTTACCTTTACTTATAATTGAGTTATAAATTGTTCCACTTGACTTCGAGTGTTAACCCAGATACAAAATGAGGTTTTACCAATGGCCCAGACACCTCCATGGTTGGCCACAAGAAAATCCAATGCTATCCTAGTAATATTTACTTGGACTAAGAATTTAAACTGCTCTGTGCCTAGGATTTGGGCAATATGACTTCTATCATAGCCAAAGTGAGGGACAAATTTTTAATGACTACCTCAAACTTTGCAACTCTCTTTAAGAAATTGACTCCTTAGAAGTTTATTCCGGAACTGAGGGAGGCATCTGAAAGGAGAGCCACTCAAAACCACAGGGAGCTGGGCAACCTGTTGGACAATTGAAGGGAAGGGATCCCGCCTGGGAAACAGACATTTTGAACTATCCAAAAGGGTGGGCACCTTTCCCCCAGGTGTTGGAGGGGACTGGTGGGTACCGATCCAAAAGGGAAACTCTGAACCATAAAACTCAGAATAAGGTCCCTGAGGCCTCCAACCACAGGAACCGGCTACAGCCACTTCAGCTACAGGAACCATCTTCAACTGTGGGAACCAGCTGCAGCCACTAAAGCCACGAACCCACCAGCAACCGGGAACCCAGCAGCACTCGCCCACAGCCGATTGCAGTTGCCAATTTGCAAGAGAACCTGGGAGCAGAGTGGAAAGATTTAAGAAGGTTGGACACCTGCACTGAGTGGGAAGGTCGGTCACAAGTGCTGTCTGAAAAAAAACAGCCGAGGTTACACAATTCTTAGGCGACAAACTTTTACAGAAATTCCAAAATGGCAATCAGCCATGGAAGGTGGTTACCATGGTAACAGTATAAACTGTGAATTAGGTATAAGCCTAGGCACCACTCACAGCGCCACCTGGTGTCCAGAAAGTATATTGCAGTATTAATATATTTCTATGAAAGTTGATCCCTACATCAGACATATAGATGTATATAGGTATATTTCTACATACAAGAATATTTTTGTACTTGGT
>CAUYPK010009935.1:0-65153 GCA_963574355.1 Loris lydekkerianus
GACACAACAACTGACCAGCACTAATACTAAAATAGAGATTTTAAGACTGAGAATGGGGTTCAGCACCTGTAGCTCAGTGGCTAGGGCGTCAGCCACATACACCAAAGCTGGCGGGTTCGAATCCGGCCTGGGCCTGCCAAACAACAATGGGAACTACAACCAAAAAAAATAGCCGGGCATTGTGGCAGGCACCTGTAGTCCAAGCTACTTGGGAGGCTGAGGCAATAGAGTCACTTAAGCCCAAGAGTTGGAGGTTGCTGTGAGCTGTGACACCACAGCACCTACCAAGGCCACATAGTGAGACTCTGTCTCAAAAAAAAAAAAATTTTTTTTCAAAAAAGACAAGTTTGAAAAATCAGCAAAACCAAAACAGACATTTTCACAGAAGAGGAACAGGAATTGACAAAAATATGATTCTCAACCTCATTCAATAATCAGGAAAGTGTCCCTAAGCATCAGATAAATGTAAATTAAAACCACTCTGAGCTACCACCTACCTCCACACTTACCTCAAGGAGATAAGTCCACATCACAAAATCCCAACTCTGCAGATGCTGGCTGGGATGTGGAAGGGAACATTTTTTGCACTGCTGGTGAGATTGCAAACTAACACAACTTCTGTGGAAAGAAGTATGGAGAACTCTCAAAGAAGTAAAAGTGTACTTTCCATTTATTCTATAATTCCATTACTAGTTATCTTCTCAGGAAAAAAAAAAAAAAGTATTTTACCACAAAGACAGTAGAATGTTTATTGCAGCTCAGTCTACAATTGCCAAGATGTGGAAGCAAACCAAGTGCCCATCAATCCATGAATGGATAAACAAACTGTGGCATATATGTACATATACCAGCTGGGCATATGTATACTATTCAGCATAAGAAAAGATGGAGACTTTACATCTTTTATGTTTACATGGATGGAGTTGAAACACATTCTTCTTAGTAAGAACGGAAAAACAAGTATCCAATGTACTCAATACTAATGTGAAACCATATGCAAGCAACTACATACTCACATGGAAAAAAAAAAAACCACAAGTATATTCTAGTGAGGGGAAGGGGAGAGGAGGAAAAGGGGAAAGGGAAGGGAAGAGGGTGATTGGCAGGTTCTCACCTAATGTGCACAAAATGAGGGTGTTTAGTATGCCCCCTGGGTGAAGAGTTCAACTACAAGTTTAGAAATGAAAACAATGCAACGACCTAAACATTTGTAACCCATATTAATCAGAAATAAAAATAATAATAATCAGGAAAGTGCATGTTTAAGCTTCAATTATATAGAATTTTCCAACCACAAGATTAGTAAAATTTTTAAAGTCTGATAGTTCTAAGTATTAACAAAGATAAATTTCATGATTTATTTGGCAATATAATTCCTCAAAAACGTAGTAGGCTTCTGATCTATCTGCTTCCACTTCACTTCACATGCCAGAAATCATATCCAAAAATCTCTGTTAATAAAGTTCACAGGTCTTATTCATTTCTATGCTTCCTCACCCAATCTCCATCTCTCAGTTTAAGGGAAGGCAGTGTGAGGCCATCTAAAATAGTAAGTGGAAGGCCACACCCATGGTGTGCTCTGTGCCCTAAGGATGACTGTTAATGGGTTTTTGCTGGTTAAAACCTCTCAGTGTTATAGCTTAATTTGGGGACCAGAGACATCTTTGTTGGAGGGGCCTCCACATTTGGAAGGAGCCACATTTGTTTTAATGCTCCGCCTGCATTTTCATTTTGCACTAGGCCACACAAAGTAAGCAGCAGCACTGCTGGGGAGTAGAAGTGGCCGGCTTCACAGCCCTGCACGATGCCAAACTTGAGGACTGTCTATAACTCTCTTTGGTTTTTGTTCATTAGCATTCGGTTTCCTGACCTCATGCCCTGGGGTCCAGGCGCACTCGGCATAGTCAGCCTTCTCAGACATGATATGTGACGCCGCCATGGATTGGATCTCCCCTGTGTCCCCGCTTCCAACCTCAGTCTCCCTGCCACATGCTGCCTGCTCGCTAGGCCAGTGCCGCATGATTTAGGTTTCCTTAAGACAGTACTGCATAGGAGGTGCCAAAGACTGCTTCAGTCAGGGAAACACCAGCAGCTGTGTAAACCCCCAAATCTCAGTAGCCTTAACAAAATAGAAGTTTATTTCTTACTCAATTAAAGTCTAATTGGCAGTAAATGCCAAAGGGAAGGGTGTTGTTCCCTACAGTTATTTAGAATTTCAAGCATGTGGAGATTCTGCCACCTTTAAGGAAGACTGCTAAGGTTTTCCTCAGCATCTACCTCCAGCAGGCAGGGGGAGGGAAAGAGGAATGGGAGGTTTACTCAGGTGGTTTACCCGAGCCAGGTTTGGGGAGGGTACACATCGATTCTTCCCACGTTTCCTTTGGCCCAACTTAGCCACGTGACTACAACCTCACTGAAAGAAAGAGTGGTGAGTGCAGTGTAGCCCGTGTTACCACTCAGCCAGGCTGTCCCGCCTGCTGCTCAAAAGGAAGCCAGCAGAGGGGGACCGCCAACACCGCGGCAGATGAAGAGGTGAATATTACACAGCAAGGACAGGGGAGAAATTTCTCAATTCCATCTCCCCAAGAATTTTAGAGCTAAGATTCTGGGCTTTGGGGGGGTTTTGCTTTGGTCATTTTTTAGACAGTGTCTGACTCTGTCACCCTTGGGTAGAGTACCACAGCAGCATCATAGCTCACAGCAACCTCAAACTTTTGAGCTCAGGCCATCTTCTTGCCTCAGCCTCCTGAGGAGCTGGGGCTAAGGGTGCCCACCACAACATTGCCTAGCTTGTTTTTTTCTGTTTTCAGTAGTGATAGGGTCTTGCTCTTGATGGGGCTTGTCTCCAACTCCTGAGATTGCTAGGGTTACTCACCAAGATGAGAAGCAGACATTGTCTTCTTGCACTGAGACAGTTCTTATTTGGCAGGTCAGAGGACCTGTCAGCCAGTTTCTACAGATGGCCACTGACCTGGTGGGTCTCAGCTGGTCTCCCTGAATGCAGAGTCTAGCAGGTATCTCAGAGCCCAGTCTTAGCTTTTATAATAGCAATGTTATCTGTAAAAATGATTGGGGAAGTCACAAATCTTATGCTATTCAAGAATACACAACTGACCCTCCTAAGCAGTAAGCAATGAAAAAAAGGCAAGCTAGGAAGCGATGGCTGGTGTTTTTTACGCCTAAACCTATGCAGAGTTCAGGTGCCGTTGCAATTCCCACATTGTGGCCATTTATTACTTTTATAAAGGGCAGTTTCACTAACTGCCAGGGTGAGACAAAAGGAACAGGTTTGATGGACAGCTTACCTGTCTTTGAATAATTATTTAGGCCTGTTTTTGATTCTGTCTGATCCGAGGAGCTGAGGTACAGGAAAGGTTAACTGGCGAGTTAGGCAATTCCTCCTCATAACTAGTGTTATGGCAAGGGCCATTTCCTGCATCCTGGAAGAAGAACTTTGAGGGCAGATATCCCAGGGAAGGGCAGTGATGCTGAATAATCCCCAGCCCAGAGACAGAAGGCCCTGGGAGGTGGAGCGGAAGAGCAAAGCAACCACCCAAGGTCATTAACATTAACAAAAGGAAATTACAGAAGTGAGCTTAGAAGTGAGTTTGACTGCCAAGCAGCAGGTGCCCAGTCAGAGCTCCTCTGGAGGAGGTCCCTGATACCAGGGAGGTCTGGATGGAGTGGGCAGGGGTTGTCCAGGGCAGCTGCAGTGACCATGGGAAGCAGAATCCTGACTGCAGAGGCACCCATGGCAGCCCAGGCCAATCTTGGAGCCCTCTTAGACAACCCCCAGGTCTATCAGAAACTAGAGGTTCAAAATATCCTGGGAAGGGAATGACTAAAATCTCACAGCTCAGTGTATGACATCTAGCACAGTAAAAATATTTAACTGATGAATTCTAGGGACATTCTCTATACTTGTATTTATGAAGGCTATTACTTGAAATGAATTTCAAGTATTAAAAACTTTAGAAATCAAGAAAACTGCTAAAAAAAAATGTTTAATTTTTAAAAGTAACCCAAAGTACATAAAGTTTCCATCACAGGAAACATATTTATTTTTAAATATTGCCAGTTGGACTTCCTTGTTTTTAAACACATCACCTGCACTCATTACAACACCACAGATGAATCCCCAAAGTCCCAAGAATAAATTCTGCCTCCATTTAAAATCCCAGGGCATTGTCCCAGCTTCAGGTGTTCAGCCCACATAAAGAGGTTTTCCCAGTGATTCTGCAAGAGGCCTGTGTCCAGGGAAGATGAGGAGCCAGAGGGGCCATTTGGAGACTAAGTTTCCAGCATGGGGCCCCCATTAGGGATGTACCCTAGAACCAAATAGTCTAAGTCAATGAGCTTCTTCCAGTATCAAATCAAATGGACCTGCCACCTCCAGGCTACCCAAGCTATTAATGCACAGTGACAGCCAAATTTAACTGCTTTCTACCCCAGCTCAGTGCCAACGCCTGAGTAGAAATAATCCTTTTATCTCCCAATAAAGAAGAATTACTGGCATTTTGTAGCTCAGCTCTCTTTGAAGAGCCATCGTTAGAAGCTGGAGGCTTTGCATTTCCTAGAGTGGTCAGAATAAAGATGCTTTTCACTGATCTCAGGGCAGGTAGTTGATTATATTGTCACCCAGTTGCCCTGTGGAAAGTACTGTGACTTTCTGTTTTAAACAGATTTCAAAGTACAAATATCATTCTCAGAAACTTTTCTGAAAGACCAACTAAGTCTTTAGAGCAGTCCTATGTAGGGGCCAGCTGTTATCAAGGACCAGCAAGTGGGGATGCTTGGAAAAGATATAATTCACTCTGCTGTCTCCTTTGCTTGCCTCCCACAGGTATAATGCCACCCTGATAACTCTGCTGTGTATAATTTCAATGCAGATAACAATCTTGTGTAATAGACGATTGCATGCAGTCAGATCTTTTATTCAATTTTATAAAGACAGTTCATATTCCCCTAAAATAGTGTTAAAACTTCATTCACCCCAACTGATAAAGCAAGCAACATCCCCAGCATGTGACTTGGTACTTTGAATGGTTTATTTGATTTTACTCCTGAGAGTGTGGTTTTCTACAACTCATTGTTTAAGTAGGGAAACTGAAGCTGGGAACTTTAGTGATTTACCTAAGTTTATATAGATGGTATTTGGTAGAGCTGGAGGATATACTCCAGTCTAACCCTGAAGCCTGTATCCTTCCCAAGGTGCCATCTGAGGAATCGGGGTTTCTCCTGTTGTGCCCAGATCTTGAAATCCCCCACAAAGACCACTAAGGAGCCGATTCCAATGCAAAAGCAAAAGAGCCGTTTTATTGCAAGCTTAAGCTTGGGCCCCCGGGGTCTCTGTTATAACGGATCTGAGCCAGGAGCCCCGAGCTCTGGAGCAAGGGGTTTTTATGGTCCCGCACAGTGGGTGGGCGTGCACAGCTTGAAACAAAGGGGGCATTTCTGGATTGGTTAGGTGTGTGTGTGGGGGGGTTCCCTGATTGGTGGGCGGTTGTCTCATGATTCCGGGGAATTGCCTGGGCCTGCTGGGCTTGTCTGGAAAGTGAAACTTACTGAGTGAAATGGCAGGGGGGGAGGGGAGCGAAACTTAATTCCTAAGATGGCGCTGGTCTGGTTCTTTCACTCCCACTTGGCACCTTTGGCATTTTGGAGAATTCTTTATCTTAGGAGACTGTCCTACTCATGGGAGAATGTTTAGAAGCACTCCTGGCCTCTGTTCACTTGAACCCAGGAGTTCGAGGTTCCAGTGAATTATGATCACACCATAGCAGGCCAGGTGACACCTTGCCTCTAAAACAGCAATTCTCAACCTTGGGTCACAACCCTCAGGAACTGTATTAAAGGGCCACACCATTAGGAAAGTTGAGAACCACTGCTCTAAAAGAAATGTGTGCAGACATTGCCAAAAGTCCCCTGAAAAGAAAATTACCACTAATTTTAAAACATTCCTGTAAATGCTTCTAAAGCATCAGCTTCCTTACAATGCTAAGGTTTTGTGGACCTATGAAATGCATAGAATAATCTGAAGACCATAATAGTACTAAAGAGTGGACTTACAGAATATTCATTGAGAAATACGAGTCAATTATAATTATTTTAGTCCTTTGCATTTTAAAAGCCCCTATTCCTGTTATACCTGGTACTAACTTGTTCTCTCCAATGAGTAAATATTCACACTACAAAAATACTCAAAATCTCCCATCACCTACTTCTGCTTCAAAGGTTTGGTTCAGACTCCTCACAAGTACATTCTAGGTCTTCCTGATTTGCTCTCAGTCCCTCAGTTCTCCTCTCCACCCTCAAATCCCACACACTTTCAGGCTACAGCCAAGCAAGATGACTCAGTGTAGTTCAAACTCATCCTAAATTTTCTTTTTCCATGTCTAGCTGAGGATATTTCCTCTGCCTCCCACATCTCTCAGTCCCACACCTGCACCCCCGTCTACCCCTCCAGCTCCTTCCCATGTTGTTCAAGCTTCCCCAGAATCTCTGGGCCTCCCACACAGCCTCCCCACACAGTAGTGGGAAAATGGGTTTCTCCTCTGTCCATAGTTGATTTGCATTTGTCTTAGTCTATTTTCTGCTATTATAACAGAATACCACAGACTGGAAATTTATAAACCAAAGAGATTTATTTGGTTCATGGTTCTAAAGGCTGAGAAGTCCAAGAGCACAGCCTACCAGGTGAGGGTCATCCCAGGAGAAGAGAGAAGGCAAAAGTGAGCATGTGAAACAGAGTCAAAGTCAGGCCAAACTCATCCTTTGTATCAGAAGCCCACTCCTCTAATAATAGCATTAATCCATTCGTGAGGGCCGAGGCATGGTCTAACACCTCTTATAGGCCCACCTTCACACCACCATTGCAATGACAATCAAATTTCAACATCTGTTTTGACAGGGGTATTGAAATCATAGCAACTTCTCTCTCATCTTTCCTATCTCACCCAGGCATGTAAAGAGTATGCAATAGACTTAACAGGAGCATCCAAGCCACAGCCTGTGGGCTTCATGTAGATTTTGTAGGACTTTTTTTGCTTATCTCTGGTGTCAGATATCACAAAAGTATGCAAAGAACTTTTTTGTTTTACTCATTAACTTTCATTAGTGTTTGTGTATTTAATGTATGGCCCAAGACAATTCTTATTCTTCCAATGTGTGGCAGAGAAAACAAAAAGGTTGGACATGCCTGTACTAAAAGTTTTTGGAGAACAAGAACTCTTATTTCAGCTATTCTATTCAGTCCTTATCTTTGAGCAGACATGCTAAGTTGTTGGCTTGAGCTCAGTGGATTGGAGATGAGATTGAAAGCACATTGTAAAGATCAATTTCTGACTCAGTGTCTGTGGGAATTAAAATACATTTCATATATGAAAGCTGAATGGTATAGAGTAGAGAATTGAGCATAGCAATGTGACTTTCTAGTGTATAACTGCCCCGCCCCATATGGCTTACATGCACTGGGTGAGTTTCTGACTTTGGCCTTCAATAGAATTTTACCCAATCAGGCCTACCTAACAGCTTCAGCGGGGGGGGGGGGTGGGGGGGGGAAGTTGGGGCTGCTGTCCTTTCATGTGGGTGTGCTGTGGGTAGGTCTGGGTCTGTCCAGAGAAAGAACCCCTTTTCCTTATTCTCACAATGGTGAGAATTCTCACAGGGCTAGCAGAAGCCCTGACGATAAAAATTCTTCCACAGCAGCAAAAGGATACTGTGCCCAAAATTTTTATCCCCCAATTTTCCATTTATACACTCCTTTTATTAAGATTGATTACACTGAATTCTGCCTGTCCTAGTCAACTTTTGTGTTACCATTACTTTTTGACTACTCAGAGGTTGGTATTGATTGATTTGTCCAACAAATATGTATTCATCATCCAATACATTTATAGATTATGGAAATAGAGAAAAGAAACCCCCATCTTCACTGAGCTTGTATTCTAGTAGACTTTTATATTCACCTCTCAAGTGTTTTACAGTCAGACAACAGCAAACATATGATTGAATTTATATCTAGCCTCCCATTTGACACCTCCAGCTTGAGCTTTTCTTGGAATTTCTTGAGTTAGATGAATGCATTGGTCTGGGGCAACCATGCTAGGAAACCTGCATTGCTCAGGTGCTAAAGTGACCACATAGGTAACTCAGCATAGCACGGGGGTCAGGAAATAACCTTCCACAGGGAGGGTCTCACCCTGTGCTGTTGTATGGTCTAATTCCAGCTGCAGCTCGTTCTGACTATCCAATCAAGTGTCTTCAGAGAGTCTGGATGTTCCATAGCATTTGCATGTGATAGTAAGCTACAAACTGAGCATTTTTCAGCAGCCAGCCCAGAGCCATCTTTACTCTGAAAATTTCCACAGAGGGCTTTCTAGGAACAGGTGAATAGGATATAAATAGTCCTATTTGTATGCAAACTGTGGGTCTAACTGTTGGTGTTCCTATTGGCAGAAACAAAATGTCACATCTTGAGCTCTTCATTTTACCACTCCCCTGTTGTACTGACAGGTGGGAAACTGTGCACCAGGTACAACCGAGGTCCCATCTCAAAGGCAAAAATCAAGGCCATCAAGTATAGCATCATCATCATTCTGGGTAAGCAATGTGTCTCCTTGTGTTATGGAACTGAACGCAAACTTGCACCTGGGACTTAGTGGCAGAAAGCCCATATAAGAGGAATTTTTCTATAGGCACTTCTACTTTTGTGTGAATGGAAAAGAATCTATGGAAGTTATCAGTCCATCTTTAACTCCTTTAAGTGCCAATATTTGGTTCCTAATGACTCTTATTATGAACACAGTTGCCATTAAGGCCATAGGTTGGATAATTTGGAAAAAGTCTGACCAGGACCTAATTAGCTGAAGCAGATGATCACCTGTCATACCTTTAAGATACACTCACTACCAGGGCTGAAGTCTGTAAGCAAAGCAAAGATAAAAGTGGCTTTCCATTTCTTCTGGATATTTAATTTCAGGATTACTACACATCCCTCCCCTATGACCACCTTATTGCCCTTCCACTTTCCTTTCTTCTGCTCTTAAGACCAAAAAGTCACTTTGCACCATTTCTCATCTGAAGTGTTCTGCTCACAGGTGGGTGGCCTGGCTCACTTCCCAGCCTCATTTGTTTGCCAACAATGCCGTGTCTCTGAGGCCTCCTTAAGCAGCCTTTTAAAACAGCCCCTCTCTAGTTTTCACTTGGACTTATTTTTCTTCATGGATCCTGCATCTACCTGACACTATAGGCTATGTATTGATTTTCTTATTGTCTATCCTCCCTACTGAAGTAATAAATCCATAAGGGCAATGATTTTGGCTTTTGTGTTACTTACAGTGTTATCAAGGCCTAAAATTGGGTCCCTGTTCAATTAATGTTTGTCACATAAATGAATGCAAATATATAAGAAGGAAAAGGATTTGCACGATTTCCTTCTGATTTAGCTCAAATGCCCCCTCTCTGCCCCTCCGGCAGAACTGGAAGCTCCAAGAAAGTGTAGCTCTTTTATTAGCTGTATGTCAGACCATGAGACTAGTCCTTCTCACCTTTCTAAAAATGCAACTGCAAAAATGCCAAACAGACCACACATCCCGTGACTCAGCCAGCAGGATACAGGCACAAAACAACACTGCAGGAGCATAAAGCACATACAACCTACCAAGGCTCAGTAACCTTTCTTAGAGGCTTCTGAAGTAAATCAAGACCCCATGTGTTCCCAATCAGAATAACCGAGGTACATGCCCTGGGAAATGTATGCTTATAGGTATGCTCTGGAGAAGCATAGCTCTTTTCAATCAGAAACAATTTTCCCAGGCCCTGTGGAATCTGTAAGTAGGGTACCCATTAGCAAGTGCTAACAGCCTGTCACACCAGAATGGCCCTTCCTACAATAATATGTTATAATGCTAAAGGACCATCCTGAAATAAAAGACATGCATAGTACTATTACCCATCAACCATAATTCTTAGAATATCAATATATTGTCACAAAAATAATATAAGGGAGGGATGTAAAAATAACCTGTAGTAAAACGATACCAATTTCAATATGCAAATTCTTTAGCACGGGTACACTAGAAGAATAATGAAGTAGTCAGATGCTTACACCCAGACATAGCAACATCTACAAATGCAAACAATACAGGTGTGTTTTCATGAACATATAAAAAACATAAGCAGTGTTGATTGATTGAAAATCAGTGACTTTATTTTTCTAAGCAGGCAAAAAAGAAGAAAAACAAAATTCCTGGTAAAGTTTCAAACTTAAGAAAGTAATCTTTACTTACAAAGAAATTGCATTTCTGGAAAGTTCAGTGTTTATTTAAAAATCTGTGTTTGTGTATAAAGCAGAATCAGTTTTCTAGAAGTGGGTAATTATAAACAGTGCTCTCCCCTACATGAACATCCAATTAGGCATTAAAAGAATGTGCAGAACAAAAGACACATCTTTGCTGTCTGGACTGCCTATGCCACACAGGAGGACTGGCATCTCCATGACAACCAGAATCTCATACGCACACATATAAGCACACAAGGCCATTTTGCCCCTTGATGCCCCAGAACCACTCTTCTGGGCCAGTGTTGGAGTTAACCACCCAGAGTTCAGAGCGTTCAGTGGTCTTTGTGTTTGAGTATTTCCCCTTTAATACATTGCCAAGGTCTGACATAGGGGAGACCATGTATCAGTTAGTTTCTCACTCTAAAATTCCCCAACAAGTTGAAGAATTACCATTGAACAGTTGTGGAGGAAAATTTGCCCCTGCATACAGGTGGCTAAAAAAAACCAGTCTCTTGCTCTGATAAAAAGTCCTGCAGGTGTGAAAGGGGAAGAAGGAGAGGATATAACAAGATAGTAAGAGACATGTGTGTGTTCAATCAACCCAAGATTGTGTATTAGTCTGGGATCTCCAGATAAATGGGGAATAGGGGAGAGAGAGAGAGTTATATGATTCCAGAGGCTGAGAAGCCCCAAGATCTACAGTTGCCAAGCCGGGGACCCAGGAGAGCTGATTGAGTTCTATTCCAAATCCAGAGGTCTAAAAACCAGGAGAGGTGATGGTGTAAATTCCAGTTCAGTTTGACTCCACCTGTGAAGGCAGGAGAAGACCAATGTCCAAGCTCTAAGACCAGAAAACAGAGAGCAAAGCTTCTTTCACTCAGCCATTTGGTTTCCTTCAAGCCTTTGACAGATTGCATGAGGCCCACCCACACTGGAAGGGAAATCTGCCTTTCTTAGTCTACTGATTCAAATGTTAATTTCATCCAGCAATATTCTGACACACATTCGGAACAATGTTTAACCAAAATCTGAACACCCTGCAGCCCAGGCAAGTTGACACAAAAAATCACACAGTGGGGCGGCGCCTGTGACTCAAAGGAGTAAGGGCACTGGCCCCATATCCCAGAGGTGGTGGGTTCAAACCCAGCCCCAGCCAAAAACTGCAAAAAAAATCACACTGTGTAGCTCCACTTTCTATTCACTTCCTTGAGGATTTGATGCCAAACAGAATCAGGGTCTCACATAAGTGGATGGAAATGAAAAAGAAAACTGAGAACATTATGATTTAACTGGACCATGCTTTGGAAACATTGAGATTACCCCTTTCTTTTGCCATACTCCCAAATAAAATGTCATTATCTGGTCAAAATGCTTGCCATTCTTCTTTTCCCAGACAGTCTGTCTCTCAAGGATTGGTCATGTTTTTCTTCAGCCCTGGGTTGCATAAGAGAATATAGCCATATTTATTTCCAGGCTACTAATAAGGAGTCCACAACAATAGAAATTGGACTGCCCTTTCACATATAGAGAAGCTTCAGAGTATTTACTCAGTTTTAGGAATGTCTATAGGATGTGTATGTGTGAATGTGTTTATGTGTTTAAGTGGATATGACCAATATACTAACCCATACCACTATTCTAAACAGCATACCCAACCCCAGTACAGTGAAACCTCCATAGCTGACCACCTCCCTACGTTAACCACCCCCTTACATTGGCCTAATTTTCATGGACCAAGCACCTACCATGAACTACCATGTTCATATCAATGCAGTAGGCCTAGTTTCTCATGTTGACCACATTGGCCTAATTTTCATGGACCAAGCACCTACCATGAACTACCATGTTCATATCAATGCAGTAGGCCTAGTTTCTCATGTTGACCACCTCCATATGTTGACCAATTGGGTACAATCCCTTTGGTAGTCAACTTACAGAAGGTCTGCTATATTTCTGAGAGATGCTGGGTGCCAAAGAACTTCTTAATTGAAAATCCATTCAGGCAACAAAAAGAGAGCATGCCTCAGCTGCCTCTTACTATGGTGCTAATGGTGCTCTTCTCCTCCAGCCTTCATCTGCTGCTGGAGTCCGTACTTCCTCTTTGACATTTTGGACAATTTCAACCTCCTCCCAGACACCAAGGAGCGTTTCTATGCCTCTGTGATAATTCAGAACCTGCCAGCACTGAATAGTGCCATCAACCCTCTCATCTATTGTGCCTTCAGCAGCTCCATCTGCTTCCCCTGGGGGTAAGGGAAGCCCTTGCATGGGTCAGACGCTCTGACGACCAATGAGCCAGGTTTCCAATGTTTGTGTTCCTTGTTCTGAAACTCCCTGGCAGGTTACAGAAACTCGTTCTAATAGATGAGACACTTGAGAGTCAGAAAGATTCCACTAGTGTGACAAATTCAAACCCTGGCTCTGGCTAGAGCTGATGCTATTTTTTCTACATCATATCATGACATATTCGGAAGACCTTTCTTTTGTTCAGAACTTCTCCAGATGAATTGCTTCAATGTAATTCTATGGTGATAATAGGACCTGGAGCATTATTACCATTTTATAGGTAACAAAGCACTGCTTATGAGTTTGAGTGACATTATTGAGATTATGTGAATATTCATTCAGTAGCAGAGCTGAAATTAAATTCCTCCTACAACTACTGTCACTATGCTGTGTTTTAGCTGTTTTCTTGTGCAAGCTATAGAGCATAGTTAGAGAAATCCACAGGAGATAGAATAGAACGTTTTAAGGCTTGAACTTAATGCTATTGGCTGAAGTTCAAGTCCTGCCATTTTTTATTCATAGTTATGTATGGCAAGTTATGTAGCCTCTATAAAACTCAGTTTCCTCATCTGTAAAATGTAGCTAATAACAGTGCCTACCTCTTGGCCAGTGATGCCTCTGTCCACCAGGCTTGGGTGCTGACCAGTGGGAAGGAAGGCTGTGAGTAGTGGAGAAGGTTAGGGACCACACATGTCAAATGCCCAGCACAATTGTCTGCTCTGTAATATATTCACCATAACTATTATCTCCTAAGGTCTCTACCTCTTTAATTGTTTTCCTCCCTGCTTTATCCTGACTCTCCAGGAAGCAAAGATCACAGGATTCCAGAATGACATTCCGAGAGAGGACAGAGAGGCACGAGATGCAGGTTCTGTCCAAACCAGAGTTCATCTAGACCTGGGGCAGAGGCAGTGCTAGGCTGAGCCCTATTAGCGCTCCTGAGTCCCTGCCACCAGCTTGGGCACGTGCATGAAAACTGAGCCAATGTTGCCGCCCTGACCTTTTCCTCACTTGTGGGGTATACTAGCCAAATGTTCTAATGCATGTGTGTGGCATACATTGGCAAGTATTGTCCAACAGGAACTCACCAATTATTCACGCCAGCCAGGAGAGACACTCCTCTGTCTCCACCATTCCCAGTCTTCCTTCCCACTGCTCAGAACCTGAACACAATGGACAGAGATATCACTGGCCCAGGGTCCTGGCATGGATATACTGAGGACACAGGCAAGCAGAGAGCACAACATCACAACTAAAGAAGCAAATAAAAGACTTAACAAAGCCTAGACATTTTCCACAGATTTGCACTAGAGGTTTGGTGGCTGTAGCCAAGAAGATGTTTGTCTTTAAATGCCAACAAATTCATTTCTAGGCATTGGCACTTTGCACCTCCTCTGTAGCTACCCTTGGTTGCAGATGGATGCGTTGGCAGCAGCCAAACTCAACCTCTCATTGTATCAACAAATGATTTGTGGAATGATCACAACTGCTGGCCTTCCAGAGCAAGGTCAAAATGGAGGGACACTTTCTCTGCTGAGAAAAAGGTTGTGCTAAAAAGATGCAGGCTCCTGACCCACTGTCTCAGACAGGACCTGGAACTCATCTGTCATCAAGGCTTTCTGAAAGCTCCTCCTAAGTCTCCTCCTTCTGTGTTCAACATTTGGGCCACTTTGGACTCCACTCCTCATACCTCAGGGACAATTCCTTCCCCATGTAATTCCCTGAACCCTTTCTTTGATGGAGAGTTAGATTCCTGTAGCTTTTCAGGCTTGATGTTTCTGTAAGCTCTGTATCTATCGCTTTTGCATGTTGCCTTTGTCTAACACTTCGACCAGGAAGTGCTGGTGGGGCTTATTTTGACAGGTCTGGAGTTTGGTATTTATAAGCATAATCCAAGTGAAATATGACTAAATGTTTTGTAGTCAATTTCTTCCATCAGATTTTTGCAGAAGTGGAAGTGGAATAATTTAATTTGATTATATATACATCCCCACCCACGGCTCTGGGATGCATGTGAGCACCTTATTTTTAGCTTCACATACATTCTTGACATTAAAATCTCCTTGGCAAAATCCTCCTTCCCAGAATTATTCAGAGCTTAAATCTTTCTTTTTTTTCTTGGCCTACTGCTAGTGGAGTCATTAAAGTGTTCAGTATATTTTAATAGCACCCCATTCCTCATTATGATGTTAATTCACAGTCTACACGTTTAAGTTCATGTTGGCATTTTTTTCATCAGCTCTCTTTTCAATTCCATCTGACCTTAGGTAAAGTATCTCTTGAGGTAGAAATCAGACCCCTTAGTCACCATCTCTCAGAGAATTCGTCTCAGAATTTGAGAAGCCTAAATAATCTAGTTTCATGTCTATGGAAATTTTGAAGGCTGCCTCCTCCCTCTCTGCCCAATGAGCTAAACTTGAGCAACCCTGGAAGCTTAGAGCAGTCAAGAAATGCTTTTCAACATTTCACTTTAAATCAAGATGTGCCACAGAAGACCCACAAAATTGTTGCGAAAATAGCTGCCTGAACAGGAGCCAATTAACACAGCAAAATCTGGCGGGTGTCCTAGCCGGCAAAACAGGAGGACCAGGTTCTCTTGACAGATGCTTTCAATGTTTGTCAAGTCTGGTCTGCAAAAGACATCACATGCCTTTCTCATCTATCAGTAGATTCTGAAAGTTCAGGAGAGAGGTGTGTGAGGGGTTTCATATCCTTTAGAAACAGGGAATGTGATTTACTGTAGTTGTGACACTGTCTCTCACTCCCAAAGACTGGAGATGAGTAAGATAATAGGATGACTGCTGGATAAACTATGATTAAAATGAAACCTGATTTATATTGGTGTGGATTATTTGTTGGGCTCAGAGAAGCACAATTCAAATGTCATGAGACCACTGGTAATTGCTAGTCTTATGAGCTGGGACAATTCATTCCATATCTCTGGCCATCAATTGTCTCAATTGTAAGGTGGAGACAAAATAAGGCTGGAGCAAAGGACCTTGGTAGTTTCTTACAAATATAGTCTCTGTGACTGTATCTAGAGAGCAAGAGCTTCTGGAATTCTTTCCCCAGGATACCAATGACTCAGTGACTCAATGCTGAGTCATTTGCCCTTTAGAAGTGCAACTTCCCTACCTAACATTGTGAACTCAGAAAAACATCATTTTCTAAGAGGGAAATATAGGTTGAGCTCTTAGAAAAAATTAGAAGCTTAGTGCTGTCATGTCAATATTTGTAGTTTTTGATGCCCAAGAGAGGTCAGTAAAGTCAGCTTGATGGTTTTTAAAATAAATGTGCTTACTTTCTGCACCACCATGTCAAAGACGTCCATGGTTACATTATCAACATTATCACATAGCTTTAGGAACAGGTGAAAATTCAGGATAACAAGAGTAGGTGTGTTTAATATATGCAGCTGCACTATCAAAAACAAGTATGTCCACTTTGCTGAACTAAATTAAAAATATAAATGGTAAAAACATTGAAATTTAATTTCTCCAAGCAACATCTCCTACCTCTTTTCCCCAGAAAAATGGTAACACCTTTTTAATGACTTTCATTTAATAATGAGAAAAAATTGCCTTCCTTTATTTTTATTTATTTATTTTATTTTTTGAGACAGAGTCTCACTTTCTCACCCTGGGTAGAGTTCCATGGCATCATAGCTCACAGCAACCTCAAAATCTTAGGCTCAAGTGAGCCTTTTTACCTCAGCCTCCCAAGTAGCTGGGACTACAGGCCCCTGCCATAGCACCTGGCTAGTTTTACTATTTTTAGTAGAGGTGGGATCTCGCTCTTGCTCAAGTTGGTCATGAACCCTGGGCTCAAGCAATCTACCTGCCTCAGCCTCCCAGAGTGCTAGGATTACAGGTGTGAGCCACAGCCCCTGGCCTTTGTTTGGTTTTTCTATTTTCAATAGAGACAGTGGTTCGTTCTTGCTCAAGCTGGTCTTAAATTCCTGAGCTCAAGCAATCCACCTGCCTCAGTGTCCCAGAGTGCTAGGGTTACAGGCATCAGGCAGGCCAACACAGAGCTTAAACATGCTTTCTCACTTCACTCAGAAACCTCTGTCTACACATACACAGAAACCACCTTGCCTCTTCCTTCTGCATTCACAGCATCAACAAAAAAAGACCACGAGCATAGGTCTGAGAAGAAAGGGGAAATTAAACATATTTTTATCAGGAAAGAAAGTGTTTCTTGTCTTTAAGAAGTATCTTGGGTCAGCTACAGACCTGCTGGCAACTCCAGTTTTTTTTAACCATCCTTTGAATGTACCTCGTCTTATACACAGACCTACCATTGCTCCCCGCAGCTCTTCAATTGCATTTAAGTGAAAGGCGATGACCCTGTTTAGGTGCCAATGCCAACCTCCTTACTTTTGGAAATGTGGAAGACCCATGCCTCATTTATGAGTAACTGCATTTTAAGAATATATTGTCCACAAAAAGGCTGGTCCAGTTAACATTTTAACTGCAATTAAAATGCAGTTAAAGTGCAATTCCAGGATTGTAGAATATATAAGTAGAAGGGGTCTTGGATCAGCAAGTCCCATGGTTTTCAGGCTGTTTGGGGACTCTCCAAGTGTTCCAAGAAGGTGAACAACATTCAATATTAATATTCATGCGCACATTAGCACATAAATCTAGAGGCAACTATCAAATAAATCTAGTTAAATCGTTTCATGCTTCTTGAATTATCCTGCATGTGAGTGTGGATTAAGATTACACATTGATACACCAAAAATGCATGTTCTATTAGGGGTTGTTTCAAAAGTTTTGTCTGTTTTAATGTCATGTGTTTTTGTAGCTCCGTATCTCAATAAATATTTATTCTACTATGTCGTGGTATATACTGATAGATGGAGAATTTTGTACTCTATACATTGATGCTGTTCGTGTTTTTCTACTTTTAATTTTTTTTTATTCTTTTCAGCCTATTACTATATGATGTCATTAAGCAATTTTTGGCCAATTTTTCTCTACGAATTCAAATTAAACCAAAGTGCTGCCAAAACAGCCCGAAAAATTAACCAGGCATTTGGCAATGATAGTGTTAATGAATGCACTATTTGATGGTGGTTTGCGAACTTTCATTCTGGAAATTTCAGCCTCGAAGATGAGCCCTGAAGTGGTCGATCTAGAGTAATCCAGGACGAGGATTTGAGGACCCTGGTGGAGACTGACACATCACAAACGGTGCATGGGATGGCGGAAGAACAGGGTGTCAGCTCCCATGTGGTTTTTGATGGTTTAAAACATATTGGAAAGGTCAAAAAGCTCGAAAAGTGGGTGCCCCACGATTTAAACGATCGGCAGAAATTGTCACGTTTCGAGGTTTGTTCTTCGTTGCTTTTGCACAACCAAAACGATCCTTTTTTGGATTGGATCATCACGTGTGATGAAAAGTGGATTCTCTATGACAATAGGAAACGTTCAGGACAGTGGTTGGACATCGATGAGCCACCCAGGCACTTCCCAAAGGCGAAACCCCACCAAAAAAAGATCATGGTTACTGTATGGTGTTCAGCGGCTGGTGTGATTCACTATAACTTTCTGCAACCAGGCCAAACCATCACAGCAGAGTCCTATTGTGAGGAAATCAACAAAATGTACCGAAAATTGCATCAGCAGCAGCCAGCACTGGTCAACAGA
Organism: Loris lydekkerianus; assembly: GCA_963574355.1. Lineage (NCBI taxonomy): Eukaryota > Metazoa > Chordata > Mammalia > Primates > Lorisidae > Loris > Loris lydekkerianus. The sequence goes on from CAUYPK010009935.1 coordinate 18,223, forward strand.
AGAGGTCCCATCCTGCTCCATGACAACGCTCGGCCGCACATCTCACAAATCACTGCCCGAAAATTAAAGGAATTGAGCGTGGAAGTTCTGCCCCACCCACCATACTCCCCAGACATCTCGCCAACTGACTACCATCTTTTCAAGCACTTCGATAACTTTCTCACCGGTAGAACCTTTGCCAATCAGGACCTAGGAAAAACAGCCTTCGTTGACTTCATCAAATCCCGAGCACCCAATTTTTATGCCGATGGAATTAATCAACTTGTGTTACGTTGGCAAAAGTGCACTGATTCAAATGGCGTTTATTTCGATTAAATTGAATAAATATTCACTGAGATATTACAGTTTAAAGTAGACTAATAAAAACGGACAAAACTTTTGAAATGACCTGATAGTTTTAAGTAAATTGCTAACAGAATACAAATAAATAAGTATATAACTTCCAAACTAAAAGAGAAGGAAAACTGAATGTCAAAATCACTCAAGCAATCCAAAAGAAGACCAAATTAAAAAGAGAGAGAGAGAGAAATAGGGACATAGAACTATTGGTACAAACAGAAAACACATAATAAGATGGTAAATTTTTTTACCAAAAATACATCAGTGATAATAATAAATGCAAAGAGACTAAACAGTTTCATACCAATGGCGGGGGGGTGGGGCAGTCACCGACTGAGCCCATTGCTGGTTTCCTTCTCAGCTGTCTGCCTTATCCCCTGTGTGAAAACCACTTTCTGGGGTCAGTTCCCAACCCTACCCTTTGGTATATGGCTATTTAGTACTTCAGTTAAGTGTCTGTGCATTTAAAAACATAGCCTCAAAATATATACTTCAAAAATTTGTCAGAACTATAAAACAAAAATATCTACAACCATAGTAGGTGATATTCTCACACTTGATTTCAGTAATTAAAAGCAGAAAAATTATGAATGGTCTGGACAATTTGAACAAGATGACTAACAGGGGTAGAGCACCTTACCCTACCACCCCAGAATAGACTTTTACAGACACATAAGAAGCAATTACAAAAGCTGACCATATGCCAGCCACAAAACTTAAAACTTTCACAAGATTGAACTCACGGGGTCTGTTTTTTTCTAATCACAAGGCAACTATGCTAGAACTCAAGAGTAGGAAGATAACTAGTTAATTCTGGTAGGTTTGGAAATTAGAAAATATACATCCAAATAAACCATCATCAAAGAAGAAAAGATATGAAAATTAGAAAATGATTGAATGCTAATAAAAGTATTATGTATCCAAATGTCTGGGATATAGATAAAATCATATTTAAAGGAAAAGAAGAAAGATTAAAAATCAATGAACAAACCATCTGTCTCATGAAATTAAAAGAATACATCAAATTAAACCCAAGGAAGTAGAAGAAAGAAATAATAGGAGTAGGAGTAAAATTAATGAATCCAGAAATAAAAATAATTAAAAAGACTCAACAAAACTAAAATTCTGTTATTGAAAAATATAACTAAATTAATAAGCCCCTGGTGAGACTTAAAGGGCAAAAAAGGAGAAAGCACAAAAAAGCAGCATTTTTTTAAGGATATCATTATAGATCCTGGAGTCAATAAAGAGATAAATAGGCAATACATGTATTATGATCAGTATGCATTCTAAATACAAATTGAAAGGGTAGATAGGATAACTTACTATAATTGACACAAGAAGTAACAAAATCTAAGTAGTATCATAATGACTACAGAAAATTATTTGAGTAACCAACATTTAAGAATAAAGTAACTCCAATTTTATATCCTCTGGAAGAGGTGAAATGGGGTGACTTTTAAGATTGTCTACAAAATTAAGAAAGCCTTAATACAAAAATACTCTACAAAGACATTACAAGAAAATAAAATTACAAGTCAACGTTTTCAAGAAAATAAATGAAAAAAAAAAAAGGAAAGAAATGCAAAAATTCCAAATAAAATGTTAGCAGTCAAATCCAGCTAAATATAATAAAGCTAATATACATGATAAAATTAGACTCATTCCAGGAATACAATGTTGGATTAAGATTAGAAAATCACTAAAGTCACTGCATTAATAAAGTACAGGGTAAAAACAATATATTATCAACTGAATAGATGCAGGGAAAATGTTTTATAAAATTATTCAAGTTCCTGGCACAAAAAAAAATTTTTTTGCAAACTTAGGACAGAAGGAAATTTATTAAGCCTTTAACGTTTATATATAAAAACCTAAAATAAGCTTTATTCTTAATGGTGATGCTTCAAACGTGTTCCCTTTGAAATAAATGAGGAAAGAACACCCAGCATCATCACTTCTATTCTGCATTGTGAAGGGAACCCTGCCAATGCAGTAAAGAATGCAAGAAAAAAAAAAAAAAGATTAAATAGATTGACACTGAATAATAAAAACTGACATACTTGTTATAAATATATAATTGAACATCCAAAATGATATACAAAACAATTATTCAAATTAATCAGAAAGTTTAGAAAGGTTGTAGGTTATAAAATCAATATACAAAAAATCAATAGCATTTCCACATAGCACCAACAAATAATAAATTAATTTTTAAGTGACTTATAATATCCTTAAAAGATGAAATCCCTGGAACTAAATTCATAAAAGATGTGTAAATATCTGTGGAGAAACCACAATCCTATTGAGAGATGATATTACAAAAAAAACTAATTAAATACAGACAGGTATCATGACTATTGTTTAGAAGACTGAATACTATTAAATGATCAGTTCTTCCCAGATTGACCTATAAAGTTTCAGTACAATGCTAAAGCTCCAACAGGAATTTAGTAGAACTTGATAAGTTACCTCTAAAATTTATATTAAAATGCAAAGAATCGAGACACTATTGACAAAGAAAAAATGAAATGGGACAATTGAACTGACCACATATCATCCTTATCATAAAGGTATAACAATTAAACTCACAGCACTTACTGTAACATGGACAAATTAGCAAATGGAATAGAAAAGAGTACAGAAAAAGATCCCCATATATAGGAAAACTTGAATTATTTCAGAGTTAGCATTGCAGAGGAAAGGGGAAAGGGTGTCGTTTTACACACATGGTCAATTGATATGAACATTTATGGACATTTATATAACTATATATGGGAAAAGTTAAATGAAAACCTATTGAATTATACATAAAATCAGTTCCATGTGGATTATAGATCTAAATATGTAAGACAAAAGAACCTTAATGAAATAAGATAAAGGAATATCCTTAAAGATCTCAGGGGCAGGAAAGAGCTCTTAAAGCAAAATATAAGACCACAATACTCATAAAGAAAAATATTCATAAACGTGATTACTTAAAATTAGATGGTTTTGTTCACCAAAGGACATCATTAAAAAGGTGAAAAGACAAGCGATAGAATAAAATGATATTTGTAAAATATATAACTGAGTTCTAGTATTTATAATATATAAAAACTCAAGCAAATTAGTAAGAAAAAGATTCTTAAAGACAATAGAAGACATAGAAGCATAGGCAGGACTTGACTTCAGGAAAGAAGTGATCCAAATGGACAAGTATATGAAAAAGTGTTTAATACCACTAAAACTCAAGGAAAAGTGAATTCAGCCACAATGAGACATGTGTATGCACCCACAAGATTAGAAAAACCTTTGGCAATATCAAGTGTTGGTGGGACAAGGACATGAAGCATCCAAAATGTTCATCTTGTGCTGATATGATAATAATTAGTACAACCATTCTGGAAAACTCAGTGTCTTAAACTAGTAAATTAAAGATGCACATTTTTGTGACCTAGAAATTCCATTCCAAGTAAACATCATACAGAAGTGTATAATTACATGAGCCATAATATGTGTGAAAGAAGATTCATAATAGCATTGATTATAAGAACCTCAAATTGAAGGCAAAACTAATGCCCATCAATAGTAGAATGGATAAGCAAATGATGATATATTTTATAGAACAGAATACTTTATAGTAACAAAAAGGAAGAAACCACAGCTGCTTGCAACATGAAAATATCTTTTAAAAACAATGTAAAGGCCAAGCAGAAAGACATCAAAAGATATGATATGTTCCATTTATATAAATTCCAAATTAGCCAAAATTAAACTATGATGTGTACAATGCATCTATAGATCATAAACTCTAAAGCAAAGCTAGAAATCCCTTTTTATGAAAGTCTAAGTTGGAACATCTTCATGGGGAGAGAAAGTGGCATTTGGAAGGGAACAAGCATAAGAGGGAAGAGAGTTCTATTTCTTGCTCTGGGTGGCAGGTTGAAGAGTGTTCATTTTAGTCTGGAAGCAGTGCAAAGAAGGAGTCAGGGAGGTGATCAACTGAATCTCAGTTACAGACAAAAGCAACAGAGCAACTGAAAGATCCATCTCTATGTTCAAAGACACATCTATCGTTAGCATCCAATGATAGCAGGAACATTGATGCCAACATTTTTCAAAGTGTGCAGAAACATCTTGGCTCCTTCGCAGAGCCTTGTGAGTCAGTTCAGCAGACATCAATATCCATCCTCTGTTCACTTTCTGCTTGCCAAGGAGGTCTGGGGTCCTTACGCTTTGCTCCTGGCCTCCCACCTTCATAATCCATCCACGGTGTCTTCTCCTCCTGGGCCCCTTTCTGCCCTTCCTCGGGCCTCAGGATGGAGACCTCCGGGGTATTAACACTCCCACTAAGATGTTACTTCCAGAACCCAGCTAAACACAGCATTCCTCAGGACAGCGTTTGTCTTGCAGATAGCGAACACTGGAGATAGTTCTGCCTAACCCCAAAGATCCAGTCACCGAAAGTAGGAGCTTCGAACTTTGGCCCTATAGTAAGCGGCTGGGAGGAATCTTTGGGGCAAATGGTATAATTCACACATCTCTGTAACTACCTGACAGACTTTAAGGAGGCTGATCAAATAGTCTCAAACCTGGCTGTATCAAAAATTACCTAAGGAATTTTTTTATATATACAGATTTCTGGATCTCTTACCCCAGAGATTCTGATTTATTGGGTACTAGGTAGAGCAGGAAAATCTCTATCTGTAGCAACAAACCCAGCTGATTCATGCATGTGGCCCTAGGGCTGCTCTTTCTTAGGTACTTAGGAGCCAGCCAGCAAAAGCATCCCCGGTGGTCAGAGTGCAAGTTCCTCATGGCCAGGACCTGTGCAGGCTTGTTTGCTTCCATCCATGAAGCTCCTCTGGCTTCAACCTGAGCACAAACAAGCTCTCCTAAGAGTCCAACTTTATCACTTCTTGTAGCTATTCAGATACCTGCTCGTAAACTCAGCACTTCACTAACTCTTCTTTCTCCTCTCAGATTGAGTGCATTTTTGTACGTGAAGATAGACCTTAATCTAAGGTAGTTCTGCATACATGGAGATTCCCCAAAGATCCAAGTTGGGAAATACGGCCATGTGTTTATGTGATGGCTTGAAGAGGATCAGAGACCTCTGCAGCGATGTTTTGAGGACTATAACATAACATGCCAATGTGATACCCTATCAAAGCCCCTAGAGCAGTCACTCTCAAACATCTCAGCCTCAGAAAGACCCAAAAAAGCTCCTTATGCTTCTTTATGTGGGTTACATATACATTGGCATTTATAATATATTGGTATTAAAAATCAAAACTGAAAATATTGCTAATAATTATTTGTGAATCATTTATTAATAATAATAATCTCATTATATAGTAACACAAATATCTTTTATATAAAAAGTGACCGTTTTAAAAAATTTAGAAGAATGGTGCTGTTTTAACTTCTTGCAAGTCTCTTTTACAGTTGGACTTCCTAATAGAAGACAGATGGATTTTCATATCTTTTGCATTTAATCTGTTGCAATATGCTGTTTTGATGGAAATATATAAAGAAAATCAGGCCTCACAAATATGTAGTTAGGGAAAAAAAAGGAATATTTTTATCTGCTTCTGCACTTAATCTGTTGTGCTGTAACATGCTATGTAACCTCTGGAAAATTCCACTGCCCACATGGGAGAATAAAGATGAAAGGGGCAAATAACATTTTATTTCTGTTATAAAAATAGTTTTGGCTTCACAGGCTCCCAAAAAGCTTCATGAAGACCTGGCCCTCCACTCAATCCTTTCCACCCCCACTCTGGCTCTGGAATGCACTTTAAGACTGCTTTTATTTTTTTAATTTCAAAATATTACAAGGGTATAAATGTTTTGGTTACATGAATTGCTTTTGTACTGCTTGAGTCAAAGCTACAGTGAGATACCACTTAGCCCCAGTGAGAATGGCTCTTATCAGAAAGTCCCAAAACAATTTATGAAGGCTGCCTTTATGAAGAAAAGAAGGTGCTTGTTTTTTTGTCTACTTGTAACCATTGCTGTAATACTACTGTCTCCGATGGAAAACTGAAGTAGGTGAGGTGCAAGGTAAGAAGCCTTTGGCATCTGTTTGCAAAACTGGTTACATCACTAACTGTAGCCGGTGCTGACTGAAGCTCAGCTCCAGAAAACAAACACTTCACCTGGTGATTAGACCTGACTTTGCTGGGGGCAAATGCCCTACTCACACAAGTTGTGGTTTGAATTAGGAAGAGGATGGTCAATGTTCACTTCAAAGTCTGTGGCATGTGCTAGGGTTCTGAGTGTGGGCAAGAAACAACACAGACTTCTCACTTTCGTCAGCATAGTCTCTGGACCACTTCCCCCACTCCTAGATCTCAGTGTCTTCCACTCTCTCCATCACTCGCTCGGCTCCTGCCACACTGCCTCCTTGCTAGACAGAACAAACCAGACGCAAACACTCTTAGCGCTTTTGTAAACCAATCCCCCTCTGCAAATATGTTTCCCCAGATGCCTCCTTGTCCAACTTCCTTGTTTTCTTCAAATCTTTGCCCAGATGCACCAGCCAGCCCAGCAATCCAGATTTCCTGAATATTTCTTTTGCTTTAGCATTTAACATCTTTTAACATACTATTTAATGTTCTTATTAGTTATGTTTATTGTTTATTGTCGGTATCCCCTATGAGATAAGGATCTTTGTCCTTTGTATTCACTCTTGTATTCCCAAGGCCAGAACAGTGCCCAGAATACTGTAGGTGCCAATAAATCTTAGGGTGATGAATTCACAGGCGATATTTACACACAGAGGGGCAAAACCCATCAGTTTCCTGAAAGCAGCCTGACCCCAAGCGAAGGGGAAGGCTGAACAGAATATCCCCAGTTTATTTCACCCACACTCATGACACAGGTTAAGCCATTCCTTCCCCTGTGTGTGACTGAAGGGCAAAGAGAGGCTGGGAAGGTGATGTCTCCATAGGGAAAGGGAGTGTCAGGAATGGCGAGGAAGAAGCCACCCGTGACAGTCTCCAAGTGTTTGTTCTCAATTCATTTGTGCTTAACTCTTAAGCCTGTGGTCAGCAAGGGTTTGGTGACCCTCAAGCCAGGATCAGGAGTTCTGTCAAAACCATTCTGCCCCTTGCTAGTCACTCCCCAGTGCCAGCTGCTCTACCTGTGCCCTCAATTTCCCTGTTCTCAGCTCCCAGGCCCCCCTTCTATTCTGCTCTTAATGATGGGACTGGGGATTGGTCAGACTCCCTCGGTAGCTGGAATTCCGTTAGGGTTTGCCAGAAGGAGGCAGGCAGGAGTCTAGAAGGGAGGACATGATTTGAGGAGGTGAAGTGGCTTCCTTCTTGTCCTCCAAGCATCAGCCTCACCTTCTCCTCAGTTACAAGCACCATGCAGGTGGCACCTTTCCTCAGCAGCAGGGAGCACCAGCTCTGGGGCCTCCCTAGACTCCTAGGAATACCTCTACCTTTTCGCTTTTGTTCCCTTGGTCTCAGGGTGGTAGCAGCTCTCTTTGCCCTTCCTATTTGCCCTCCAATAGTTGTTTGTGCAGCCAGTTCCCTGCACTGAGGAGCCTCTCTCGGAAATACCTAGTGTGGTTTCTCCTTCCCTGACTGGATGAGCCCTGACTGACACAGCCACCATGTAGGACCATCAGTAGTCAGGTTAGAATTTAGCCCCAAAGAGCTTAGGTGGGTCAGAAAGTTTCATTAATTAAATCTGCTACAAGGCTGGACATCCATTCCGCATTCCCTTTCTCTTTTTTAATTATGTTCGTCCACATTATCTAATATACCCGGAGTGACCAGCCTTCTGATTTTACCCAAGAAGGTCTAGGTCCTTGCCTAGTGTTCCAGTACAATTGTTTATACAGCCTTCTTCTTCTCTCAAAACTGTACTAGTTTGGGTGATAATTTATATGGTCCTTCTAAATATAGACTGTTACATATTATGCAAGGCGGTCCCCAGGTTACAAACAAGACAGGTTCTGTCAATTTGTCCTTAAGTTGAATTTGTATGAAACTTGGAAGATACATTTACTTATTACCTGCAATAGCCACCATTTGTAAGTGTGAGTCATACATCAATCGGATGTTTGCAACTTGGGGACTTATTGTAATAGTCTCCATTTTTAAGTGCAAATCGTACACAGTTGAATGTTTGTAACTCGAGGACTGCCTTAAACACTGAAACTCAATGATACTCTAGGAATAAATACTAATTGCAACATATTCCAAGTTTCAATACAAACCTCTTCTCGTTGTTCTGACTTTTTCTGGGATGAAATTAAAGTTAAGTAATTAAATTTGGTGATTAAGTGAAAGTACAAAGATATTAAAGTCCAAAATCACATTTTCGTTTCCTTTTGCTTAAAAATTCAAAGAAAATTAAAGTCCAAAATTCATCCCAATTTCTCATTCAACACTTATGTTTTATTTCTCAATGTTCCTAGGCCATGCACCGAATGCTGGAACTGAGGTATCTGAAAATAGCCTCTCTGCTTCCTGAGAGTTTTGAATAGATTATAAAATAAAACAAAGAATGGCAGCAGGGAGATAAAGTAGTATGCTTATTATTATACTAACACATGTAGCTTGTACCTACAGGCGAGAGAGCCCACTAATAATAAACTCTAGAGTTAGTCTTCTTCAGGGTGGCATGAACAGCTACTGTTTACCAACATCTGTACTTGCCCCTTCTCCTGGGCACAACCACACAGAATACTTCTCAGCCCCTCTGTGGTTAACTCCTGTCCTGAGATTGACTTTTGCCCAAGGCAAGGGGAGAAGGGTTATATTTCCCCTTGTAGCATGGTTCATGAAAACTTCTCCTGAGTGTTTCTCATGCTTTCACTCCCCGCCAAGTCTGTGCAAACCGAATGGAGAGGACTCTGAGGGTTTGGGAGAGCAAAGCCACAAGACCGAAGAAAACAAAGTCTCTGAATTACTGTATGGATGGAGCCTGTCTCTCCACCACCAACCTCCATTGAACCATGCCTTGAGTGAGAAATAGCACATTTCTTTTTATTCAGCCACTCCCTTTCTGGAAGTTGTTGGTTGCAGAGTTTAGTCTAGGCAGCCTGATAGACCCACCAAGGCCCTGGAAGCCCTGATGCAGGGGGGATTTTCCTGTGGCAGGGAGCTGGCTGCTCAGGTGACAGAGAAGCAGAAGAAAACTTTGGCACCCCTGGAGAAAGAGGGTGTGGCTGAACTGAGCATGCTCAACACAATCCTCCCACACTCCGGTCAAACCCAGAGCGCTCCACCTTCTCCCCAAGCGGGATGATGGAGCTTCTTTCCAGAAGCTGAAATACACACACCTCCTCCTGGAAGAAAACAGATTTCCATTAAATACATGGAGGGTTTTTTTGTTGTTGTTGTTCACCTCTTTTCTTCATCTCTGGAAATCTTTTCCTTGGTTCTCCGTCCAGATTCTATGCGCTGCTTCCAAAGACAGGTACAGAACTCCTAGCGTCCTTCCTTAGCAGGTATACAGCAAAGGGGCCCTGACTGCCTCTGTTTCTCTCTCCTGACAAGCCCAAGAAAAGCCAACTTTGGAGTTTCCGGTGAGCCAGGCCAGGTGAGAATTAAAGGAGAAACAGCTTTTCCTAACCCCTCCCAGCCTGCTCTGGGTTTCAGTGTCCATGGAGTTCATTCTCAGCTTAACATAATAGGAGATCCTTGGCACATTTTTTTTTTTTTTTTTTTTAAGAATGGCTGCATTTGCTTAAAAATTACCAGATTTTGGCTCGGCACCTGTAGCTCAGTGAGTAGGGTGCCAGCCACATGCACCAAGCCTGGAGGGTTCGAGCCCGCCCGGGGCCAGCCAAACAACAATGACAATTGCAACCAAAAAATAGCCGGGTGTTGTGGTGGGCACCTGTAGTCCAGGTACTCAGGAGGCTAAGACAAGAGAATCGCTGAAGCCCAAGGGTTGGAGGTTGCTGTGAACTGTGACGCCGCGGCACTCTACCCAGGGTGACATAGTAAGATTCCGTCTAAAAAAAAAAAAAAATTACCAGGTTTTTCCTGCTGATTCCTAAGAAAAGTTGTGTTTGTATCAACTCCCATAGTCCACCTCCCTTGTGGACCCACCTTCTTTCTGCCTTTATTTAAAAACAAGAGAGAAAAGCTCTGATCTTCACTGTAGCAAAAATAATGCTGAGACAGGCTCACATCAGAGTGCTTGCCATACCCACAGTCCCTACAGAGGGACACGTCCTAAGCAGCCCTAACTACTTAGGTCAATATTGGGTCTTATGTGGCCTAGCACATCCCAACCAAAGAAAGATTGGCAGGTGTGAACTCCATATAAGACAAACCATGTTTAGCCAAAGACTCATGAAAACCTGGTACTCACTGCACCTCCTGTCCCTATCTTCAGTAAAGCTTGAAGCTATCTACAGCCCACAAGCCAGGAGCTTGAGGGGGCAGGAAATTGGCAGTCTAGCTCATCACCCCAAGGAATTCAGGCCTACAGCAAGGTGCACTGGTCCATTGGAGAAGCACATCACTGTGACTCACACCTGTCATAGCTGTGAAGTAGCATCATCTTTCTTCCTGAAGATTTTCTGTATCCTCTGAGCAACAACAAGTATGATTGATTTTGCTCTAGAAATTAGGAAAGGGTCATTAGTGACATTACTGGAACTATAGCCTCTTCAAAAAGCAATAGCTCTTTTAAAAAGTATAAAGCAAGTGGCTACCCCTTCTTAACGAAGCCCTGGCATTGTGTTCCCAGGCCATGTTTCAGGATAAGTTCAAAACAGTCTGACATTCATTAAGGAAATTCACTTATGGAAGAAAAGGCACTCTGCAATCTGTGAAATTGATAAACTGATAAGGCAGGCTTACTCCATATGGAGAAAGTCCAGGTAGTTTTGTTAAAAACTTTCAACCTTTAGAATCCATAACCCTGGAAGCTATAACATATTGAATAATCTCAGTCCCCTCAAAAACAAAGACATTAGTGAGGAAATCAGATGAGATGAATCTAAGACTGACAGCTCCACTAGCCAAATCAGCTGGCAGACATAGTGGAGTGTGGAATATTATTACATAAATGCTTGGTGAAGTTTCTTTATTAAAGAACAAGAAGTCAGCAGGTTTCAGAAGCCCAGGGGACTTAGGTACTGAAAGTGAAAAGTGAGGGAGCCTTTCTTCCTTCCCTAGCTCAGCTCACTGAAGGCAGGAGGCCCTGGAAAGCTGAGGTTTCTTCCCACCATGGTGGTTCTCTGCCCCTGCACTATCTTTTTCAGGTCTCCATGCTTTCTAGTTGCTATTCTATAAATAGTCTAAAGTAGATGAATTAAAAAAAAAAAAAAAAAACATAAAAACAAAAAACCCTGTGGATTAAAAAGGTACTGATTTGACAGAGTGGTTCACAAGCATGACTTCTGTTGTTTTCCTGTTTGCAAGAAGAAGGGTGGTTCAAGAACAGATGCTTACCACAAAGTCTGATGAGAAACCCAACTGGCTGGTACACATGTATTTGGAAGATAAGGGCAAAGCAGCTATTTCAATTAAATGGCTTCATTTTGAGGTATGTTCATTTACTCCCCCATTCATTCATTGAGCCCCTGGTTGTGGGCCAGCATTGAAGATACAAGAGACCCCAGATACTACTTGGCTGGCACATTCTTTTTTAGATTTCCACAGAGTTCTCAGCATGTAAGTGATAACATGCACCAAGAGGATGCTTGTTCCCCGCCACCCGTCATGGACTGATTCACACCTTGCATCTGGCATCACACCCATCTGGCTTCTGACTGTGTAGCTGTCCTTTTGTCCTTCTTGCCTTATGTCCTTGCCTACGTTTAGCCTTGGTTCCCATCCACAGGGAGTTCTGAAACTTCCTGCCTTCTTGTCACTAGGGTCTTCTTAGACCCATAGTATAGAGACTGAAGAGTTCACAATTTTGTGAAATATATAAACAAATAAATATAGCAGAATTGGAACATTTACTCAGACTTCAGTGTGAATGTGCAAAACAAAGGACTCTCATTCTCTGTAGCTACTATGATTTTCTTTACAAATCCCTAACTCCTGAGAAAGGCATGATGGGGAGGAAGCTAAGTAGATTTAATCCACCCCTGGAATCTTATCCAGTGCAATGATTCAAATAGTCCATTTAGGTAAAATTTTTTATCTTTTAGGTCTTTCACCACCATCTTTTCCTAACCTGAGGTGGCATTTGGTGCACATAGAGGGGGCTTACAAGTTGTGCATAGCAGCAGAGGAGAACAGGGGTTCTTGAGTCCATGAGCTGTTCCATTATCTCTCCATGAAACAATGGAAGGGAACCTTAACATAACTAGTTCCATTTTGCTTCTTCCCCCTGGAAGTAATATCCTTTGGATTAAAAGCTTCTGCTTAGCTCTGTATGTAGGCTAGAGGATAACCATCCCTTTCCCAAAACTAATTCTAGAAGAGATAAGGAAAGATGAACACAAGTAACAATGCTGTGTTAAAGAGTGATGGGAACATTGTGGCCTTCCCTACTCATCCAAAATTAACTCACCCAGAGCAAAGAACTTCTACAACTTCCTCAGATTCACTGATGCCCTAGATATCTGTGGTCCTTGGTTTTCTCTTTCAAACCCCTGTCTTGAACATAAAAAGAGACCTAAAGTTTATACTAACTTTAGATGGTTGATTGGGACATTAGTCCTCCAACTTCTCAGTTTGCAGGCTCTCTGAATAAAAGTTGCTTTCCTTCCCCCCCCCCCCCACCCGCTTCTGCAAGAAAAAGTGAAAGCAAGAAAGGGTCTAGAATCCCTGCTTCTCCTCCACTAGAAAGACAGGCCTGGGGAGGGAGGGAACAGGAAATGGCACCTGTCAGCACCCTATGGCACTCACTCCCATCTGGACCATTAGCTTCTTCCTCCACCTGACCTAAATAGCTTTGACCCAAATGGGAAAAAAAATGGAGTTGGAGATTTTAGTATCCCTTACCAATGAGGTTGAGGGTTACTCTGCAGAAAGTAATCCTCAAGGTCAAGGGAAGGGCACAAGATCTGAACATACAGTTGCCCTCAATGTCCAGCATGGAACTAGCTGCATGCACCCCTGGAATATTTTGTCCAGCAGGTGGGTTGGGTCAGCCTGTTCTCTGCATGAAAGAGAAAACTCACACTGCAAGAAGCAGCTAATCAGTCTAGATCGGCCCAGTAAGACAAGCCTGCTTCCCCAGAGGACAGAAGCAGTTCTCGTAAGTCTCCGTGACTTACGTTTTTCCCCCAAAGTCAGTTTCCATGGACTCCCATTTAAACCCAGGGGGCAGGGCGAGAAGGCTCACTAGAAGTCTGTTAAGCATCTCAACTGCTTCGTCCCTTTCTCAAATGGGACAAAGCCCACAAATCTGAGGGCTGCTGACCTCAAATCACCAAAGGCCTGTGGGGTTGGGGGGGCCAGAACAAGGAGCGTCCCTGTCTGCAACAACACGTCTGCTATCCAGGTAGGGAGACCGTGAGGACCTGGAAAGATGTCACATGCACAGCCCATACTGTTTAGCATTTAGAGTCAGAGTTCCAGGAATATGAGTTGTGTAATATCCATGGAAAGAATACTGCCCATCTTGTCACCCTCCAAGACAGGGCTGCCACAGGATGGTAGCAGAAGGGACTGTTCATGAATGAGATCCTCTAAAAACAAGGAGGGAGAGAATGTCCTGTCTTACTAGTGGAGGCAAAAATCAATGAAACAATTCAAGTGAAAAACAAAGTAATTCAAGGATAGGAAACACAGGCTGTCATTCATAGTACTGAAAAGTGGTTATTCTAATATGCAAATTTGATGACATCAGATTCTGTTTAAACTCTCTGCCTTTTCTCCATTCTCACACACCCTGCCTTAGCTCAGACATAATTACCTGCTGCTAGGATGACGATGGTAGTCTTCTGACTGTCATCAGTCTCACCTCACCCATCTCCCCCAACTTACTGCTTTCAGAACAAATGGTATAGATCTCCAAACTCATCACAGGACTCCTTACCTCTAGAAACACTCTATGGCTTCGTACGCCCTAGAGGCTAAAGTCTTAGCACTTTATAGGCCTTGTAACATCCTCCACTTATTCATTCATTTACTCAACCAATATTTACTGAGTGCCTACTTCCTGTCAGACTTCATGGTTCACTGAGGATATAATAGCGAACCAAAGACCAAAAGTACCTGACTTTGGGAAGTTACCTATAAGGGCAAAATTTAGCATCCCTCTCTCAGCCTTTTCTGAAGCTTGTATTCACTGGTGCTGGTGCTGGCTCCTCCCCAGCTCATGAAGACCAAGGGTGCACATTTCTTCCCAACTCTGCATTCAGGGATAGTGCCTTGGCAGCTTGAAGTCAACTATGGTGAGAGTATTTATAGCATGGAAATCAGCAGACACTGGGCTCTCCCTTATTTTATTTTTCTTTTCCTTTCTTTCTTTCTTTTTAATTGAGAATAGGTTGGTGAACATTTACCAACATAACTCTGCCTACATTCCAACAATAACAAATGATTTGCAGCCTCCAAAATATTCCAAATGAATATGCTTCTTCTCTACCTTAGCCTGTGCTACTTTCCTTGCCTGGAAATCTCCTCTTCTTATGAAATAACTAGAAGTCATTTTATAAGAAGTCAATAGTCAAATAACTATTTTCAAGATTTAATGAAAATATCACTTCCTGGGAAAAGCAGTTTCAGAACCAAGAAGTAGAGCTGAGCTCTCCCTCTGAGTAGCTTCGTGCACCATACATGGACGTCCAGCCCTGGATCACCTGCAGCACTTACCTACTCACACACCTGTTTCCCCACTATACTGTAAGTTTCTTGAATCCAGGGACCATATCTGAACAAGAGGCCCAATTTGACATCTTGTTGATGGATCTCTGAACGCAGAAGTTGTGAATGGCTTAGTGGAGGAGGGCAGGTGAGATGAATGCTGAGAGACAAGTGGAGCAGGTGGTACAAGCCAGGAACAGCACTCAGGGCTCCAGGAAGAGCCCTGGCAGGAGGTGGGATGAGGGTGCTGTAGGAGGCATCAGAGAACAATGCACATTTCTTCAGCTTCCCCTGAGTGCAACAAAGGAGCCTTGTTCCCACCCCATGACTGACTGTTGACAAAGAGCTGAAGCCATTGACAGCCTGTACCTGCAGGGAGCTGGCAACAGCCCCAGGGATGCGTACTCTTCTTTATACAGAGGAGGGCACAACAGCGCAGAGGGGTGACTATACTTTCTGACAAGCAGAGAGCAGAGAGTGGACTCCTGGTTTCCAGGCCCAGACCAGTGCTCTTGAACTAGAGGGTGGTACTGATGATTTTAAGGGGAGCCTCAATCCCTACTTGCATTTTTAACAAGATCCCCAGGTGATTCTCATACACATTAAAGTTTGAAAGCCATTATTCCAAAGGTTTACATCTTCCTAAGAGTATAGCTGTTTCTGGTTCACTGTTCCAAGGGCCTGATTCAGGAAGGACACGGCAAGTGCAGGCAGGTTACTCTGGCAGCCTGCGGCACCTCCATCCCAGTCTACACCCCACCCCAGACTGGCCTGGAAAGCCCCAAGTTTATGGCAAGGAATCAAGCCCTTGTCCAAGACAATGTCGAGCCCCAGTGCCTCCTGGAGCCTCCAGATGTCCCAAGTCCTACTCTTGGCTGCACCTGACCACTATTGTTAAGAGGACCAGCACGAATAGTGGCACTGCAAATGCTCTGTGAAAAGGAGAGGCCCCTATCTGCATTTGGAATGACAGGACTATTCTGTGTGAGGAAGAAGCATAATGGCCCTTTATTACAGGATTTCAATGGCAGGAACCAGCCAGATGGACCAGGAAGTGATTAAGAGACAAAAGACAAGGCATTGTGTGTGGGCCACGCTCAGACCAGCCCCGAAAGACTGATTGTTAGGGCCACTGTCCCTAAGGCTTCTCCTCACCCCACCACCTCCCTCAGGAACACTGTGGCTTCCGGACACTGTGCCCAGGACTCTTTCTCTCTTCTACAGGGAAAGGGGTAAAGCTATAGCAAGCTCTGCCAGGAGCTGGGCAGTCTGGTGGGGTAGGGACAGTGGAAGGGGCAGAGGACAAGGAGAGGCAGCAGGTGATGGTCAGAGCCACAAGTGGATCAAGATGGGTGCAGACAGCAGGCTCCATGAAGGTTATGCTGCAGCGTTGAGGAGAAGAGGAAGAAGACAGAAAAATGTCACCACCATCTCCGCCACGGGACAGGATGTCATGAGGCCCAAGCTCAGAACACCCCACGTATTGGCTCCATGGCTTGGGCACTTTGCCTACCATTTCTGCAGAATATGGACACTGACATTTGCCTCGTGAGGTGAAATGCCAGTGAAATGAAATGGCTGCAAGTAGAGGGGAGGACTTAGCACAGAAACTGTTGCATTTCTATTCAGAAAGAACTAGAAGTAGCTTTCTGCTGCTGCACAACTAAAACAGACACCACCACCCCTGTGCTTCCCGTATCACCCCCAGAGACAGGCATGAGGCAAGATTTCTCTTGAGATGTCTGTATTTAAGAGGGTTCTCCCAAAGGGTCAGTGGCATCTGGTTCAAAAGAAATACTATAATTGTGGGAACAACCTGGGCTGATAGCTCATGCATTATAACCTCTGTAGGGCCACTTTCCAACAGAGCATCTGTCTGAGATCATCAAACGCGATCTGATTCCAGCATCAGCTGAGCAATGGCAGAGAGCAACATTGAACATGAACACAGGGGTTTTACAGCAGGCCAGCAGTGGGGGGCAGAGGGTGGCAGATGACACGGCAGGGCCGACTGCTCCCCAGCCACACCCATGCCACAGCCTCTTAGGAGCTGGGGAGTCAGGAGCTCTAAGCTCAATTCGTGAACCATAGGATGGGGCCACCAAGCTGACAGTCATTCTGATGTCCCATGGGATCTGGGTCCTGGCACAGCCCCTGGAGCCTCTGTGCCGATGAGGCACACTCTCCAGGGGTGGGGGCAAGCTGAGGTGGCTGTGGGACCCCTGATCCTAAACCTGACACAGCAAGGCATGGCCAGTTCTGCACCCTTACAGACAGACCCTTGAGGGGAGGGCAAGCTATGGCAAAAGCTTCTAGAACAAGTATAGTAGCCAAGCTCTGGGTATCAGAACAAGTGTTCCTGTACTGTCTGGGAGTAGGGTGAGAAAGGAAAGTCCCCGGTCAGAGGCATAGCCTCAGAACAGGTGAGCAGGGCACAAGGAATGTCCTGGTGGCAGCCTGCAGACTTCTGATGGGGGCCTGCCCACCCACAAGGAGAGGGTTGGCACCTGACGGCTGACCTGGGTGTAGGACAGGTGACGAATGAGAGAGAAAATGTTGTGCTAATTAGAATCATACACTGAGATGCACAAGTTGTTGCTGGCCTGATTCTAAAGTCCCCAGGAGGCTGTGAGCAGATTGCCCCAAGGCCAACCAATCGGGTGCTGGGCATGTCCAGCCCAAGTGCTCAGGACATCCTTGTTCCTTCAAAACAGACACCTAGAATTGACAGCAGGCCCTAGCCCTCAGGAAAGAGTTGAAGAGAGTGAAGGAAATAAGAGTTGTCACCCAGTAAAAAGAGAATGTGTGTGGTGGTACTAAGGAGAAAGTAAAGAAGCAAAGCGGAGGTGGGGGGCTATATGTTTTAGGAGGAATTACTAACATGAGGCCACACTTTCTATCCTTCTGTCCTGGGAGGAAAACTGTACAGGCCCTATCAACAAGTCTTTCTTTGTGGGCCCTCCTTCCCACGTCCCCTCCTGCAGGCCAGTTCAGTGTTCTGCCCTCAAAGAAGAACTGGACAGGTGCCCAGCAGCTGCCCCTTCCAAGGTGACAGCCTCCCCCTGTGCTGTGGGGGACCCTGCACCTGGTGCCACGATGGTATATGGACACTGGCACATGGGTCACAGCAGGACAGGCTGCATCAGAATCACCAGGCAGGCCTGTGAATAGCAGACTTCTAAAACCAGAAATTTTGATGCAATAACATGTAGGAAAGAACCTAAGAATTCACAAGAGTGTTTAAACGACCCAGGCCACGATGACACACAGCCAAACTTGGAAAGTAGTGATTACACAAAATAATAGTACTATCCAGCTATTTAAACATGATTTAACAAAAGGTAAGTAAGTACCAATATTATAAATACTGTATCTCTAATTTTGTAAATATACACATTTATGCTTTGTGGCATGTAAGAAACAGAATAGCTTCGATTTTGTGCACACACACACACACCAGGGTGGTGCGATGATCAAATTACAGGGTTTTTCCTTCTTTATTCCTTTCTCAATTTCCTGAATTTTCTATGATAAACACACATTCCTTTTGTAGTAAAGATACATTTCTGTGAGCTCTGTGGAACAGATTACAGCATGTTTGGAATCGCAGAGTGGCTTAGCTCAGACTCCATGTGTGGGTTTCCTAGAAATGCAGTGTCTCCCAGAGAGGAGTGCCACTCCCCTTTCTTCCGGGAAGAGTTCACATGTATCCAGTTCAATATACTCCCTCCATTCTGACTAATGAATTGCAAAGCGGCTTTTGTAAATGAACACCAAATCAAATAAATACTGTATATTAATTGTTTTATTAGACGTTACGGAGAGGTCAGGGGTCTATATTCAGGACAGGGCTCTAGTCAACAGAAAACAGGGAAGACTAAGCAGTGAAACTGAGGCAGAGGTCAGCCTGGTGGTGAGGAGAGACCCCAGGGCTGAGGGGAGCCTCCCTCTGATGCCAGAGCCCAGTCTTGCAGGGGCTGAGTCAGCTGTCGCTCACCTGCGACAAGAGAGAGGAGCTTGAGGACACACTACGGTGCACCACCATGGGTGGCCGACTTAGGTGCTTTTCAGCTCCTAAGCAGAAGTCCCCAACCATTTTGTCACTGGGGACCAGTTTCATGGAAGACAATATTTCCATGGACGAGGGGGCAGGTGGGTGGGGATGGTATCAGCATGATCCTTGCCCTGACAGCTCCACCTCATACCCCAGGCATTAGCTTCTCATAAGGAGAGGACAACCCAGATGCCTTTTATGTGCATTTCAAGGGTTCTTGTTCCTGTGAGAATCTAACGGGGCTGCTGATCTGACAGCAAGCGGAGCTCAGGTGGTGATGTGAGTGAGGGGAGAGGCTGTAAATCTAGCTGCAGCTTTACTGGCCTGCTGACTGCTCACCTCCTGCTGTGCAGCCCGGTTCCTAACAGGCCATGGCCTAGTACCATCCACAGCCCAGAGCTCTAGAGCACAGCCTTGACAACACCTTACTTTCAGACTTCATACTTCCAGAAGTGTGAAAGAATAATGTTGTTTTGTTTTAAGCCACTAACTTTGCGGAAACTCTTACAGTACCAATGGGAAATGGATACACTCCCATATATGATGTGGTGTACATGGTGGGCTCTGGGCTTTTGCTGAAACTTGAGGGGGTAAGACATGTTTCTGGGCTTCTCTGAGTATGGCAACTTCCTGAGGTCCCCACCCCTTGTCTGGGTCACTCATCCATAATGGAAGAATGATTTTTGTATTGGCAACAAGCTCATCCTTAAAGGTGGTAAGGCCAGAGCCCAGCTGGTCATTGTTGGAGTAATAGGCTGAGCCCTGATGGTACCGTGCTGATTCTTTTATTTGAAGGTCAGTGTGTAACAAATGCAGTGCCACTAACCTTCTGCAGGTTGGCAGCATTGGCAGGATGACATTTATTAGTGCCAGTGGGTCACAGCTGTTCAACCAGTCAGCACGCCTCTTAACTGAACCGTGACCTGCCTCACCCTGGCACTGTGGGGCACTTGGGAATCTGCTCTTCTTTCCCTGCTCACACCCAGATAAAGCAGAGATGACCAGGGACAGCCAGTACAGGCAGACTGCAGGTGAAGGAAAGAGGGCACCTCACCAGGCCCAGATGGCCCATGAGGCCAGTGTTCGGCAAGGATGCCCACTAACAGCAGCTCCTACCAACTGAAACGGTCATCCCAGGTGCTTGCACATTGAAGGAGAAGCGATAGGAGACCCCCGACTGCCATGAGGCCCCCTTCTCAACTCTGTGTGCCATTCCCATCATGAAAGCAATAAAAGCAGTTCCCTACAGAGAATTATCATAGCATGCTGAGCCCTGATGGTACTATTCTGATTCTTTCATTTGGAGCATATGCTTGTTATATAGACTTTCCTTCAAATAAATCATATTTCTATTTCCAAAGAAGAATATTTTTCTGGATACACGTGACACCCCAAAAGACAGCAAAAGCACCACAATCTCCACTCCATTCCTGGCAGTAGGCCCTTCCTGTCAGACGCTGGAGTGAGCTTGCCCTGGTAGCTGTGTTCCTACCATGCTCCTAGAAGAAGAACCACAGATCTGCAGGTGTGTGGTCCAGGGAAGGTTAATCTACATGCACTGATGCTGCTTTTGTTTCCTGGAATACCAGGCTGTGAGACTGCAGGGGCAGGAGGCCCAGTCTAGGCCTAGGCAGGCTGTACAAGGCCGTTGTCCCAGGCAGAGGTGATGAAGATGACCCTTTTGCCTAAGCACCCCAAATTCTAGTATGCCTTCTAAGAATAAATAGCTATATGATGGAAGGCTACCTAAACTTGTGTTAGCTAGAGTTTTTTCCCCCTAATTGTCTAAGTTAGATTAAGGGAGCAGAAAATGGTTCTTGATTGGTCAGAGCCCATGGTGTCCTCCAGGCCACATTTCATTAGTGGGCCTTAAAGGTCAGGGCCCCTGTGCACTCATGCATGCCCTGTGCCCCGTGGTAAGCACACCTGGGTCAGGCTTCCTTCTGAAGGCAGGCTAGCCGGGTGCTTTCTGTCCACCTCTATTCAGTGCTCGCAAATTTAGGCTGGTAAGTTAAATTTTCAAGGAAGGGGAGTGAAGTCTCTCTTGACTCTCCTATTTCTACACTGAAGTTATTGCAGCTGGAACTTAATGAAGAGGCATGTTGCTTTCCACGTGGCTGTGCTTCCCTGTGTAGGGGCCCCTCACCTGGTAATCACATTGGGAGGCAGGTGTGATTCAGCCCAGAGTGATTAACCACTCCCACAACTCAAAACAATTCTATCGGAGGTCATATGGCAGGCCCTGATCAGAGAGTACCTATAATTGAAAGAGGATGAGATCAACTTCATATTGAGTAATCCACACTTAATTCTACTAAAATTGTACCGTGGTATTCAGGTATTATAAAAATGGCTTGAAAACCAGTCTTGAGAATGGTAATACATGCTTTCTGTTTTGGATTTGATTGAGGCCAATACATGCCTGGCAAGGGTAGACCCTCCACAGATATGGAAAAATAATGGACCCCAAAGTTGTTCACTAATCCTCTGCCCCTGTGAACATGCTAAGTTACATAGAAAAGAAAATTAAAGTCACAGATAGGATTAAGGCTGCTAATTGGATGACCCAAAAACAAGGAGATAATCTTGATTTATCTGGGTAGAACTAATGGAATCGGAAGGTCTTCAGCAGTGAAGAGAAAGGCAGAAGAGGGAGAAGCAGAGAGATGGCAGCTTGACAGTGATGGGGACTGATGTTGCTGGCTTTGAAGATGGAGAACAGGAGTCGTGAGCCAAGGAATGCAGGTGACCTCTAGCTGCAACTTCCCCTAGAGCTGCCAGAAGGAAGGCTGCTGCTGCCACCTCGATCTGGGCCCAGCGAGACCTGCTTCAGACCTCTGACCTCCAGAACTGTGCAATGGTAAATCTGTGTTGTTTTAAGCCTCTGTGTTTATGAACATTTTTATAGCAGCCATAGAAAACAAACACACACTCTTAACCTGTGTTTCTCAGGTTCAGCAATATTTTGGTCTGGAAAATTTTTTGTCATGAATTCAGTGAATTCTAGGTTATTTAGCAGGATCGCTCACCTCTACCCACTGGATGCCCACAGAGCCTCCCCTCCCCAAGTTGCAACAACCAAAGGTGAGGGAAGAAAGGGGAGAGGTAGGAGACTTCCCTGGCTCGGAACCTTTGCTCCAAACTCGCCCTGGTTATCCACTTTAATATACTAGATTGGACAATTAAGGTCTTGAACTCATCCTAGAAAAAGTGCTACCTACCTCATTGCTGGCTATCACCATGGTAACCTTAGAAGTATTCCCCTCAGGAAGCTATGCACTGGTGCCAGTACCTAGTTCACCCTTCAAAGCAATTTTGGAACTCATTTTCTAGAATGACCATCAGAGCTGTCATTGTACATGGACTGACAATGAAGTTCACGAACTCGTCCTAGAAAAAATGCTACATATCTCATTGCTGAACATCACTATGGTCACCAGAGGGCCAAGGGGCCTACTTTGAAGTAACCACAGTGATATTCAGCAGGGAAATACGTAGCACCTTTTCTAGGATGAGTTTGGGAATTTCATTGTCAGACCTCTTACACTTTACCTCATGCAAGTGGATTCGGGTCATTGACCTTTTATGTGTAGATGCTTCTGGGTGCAGCCCTTGATACTGAGAGAAAATGAAGTGCCTACGGGGGCAGCAGACAAAGCTGGTGCCTCCCTCGGGTCCACTGAGTTGGTTTGGTGGGGAGAAAGACAAAGGAAACACAATGCACTATTAAGCTAGAGAAAGGAAATAGAACTGAGATTTAGAGCGGTACAAGATTTTCTTTTTACCTGCTTCATGAGAAACTCTTTCTTTCTTACATGCCACACCCCCAAGCTGGGCACCAGGCTGTCATATACGAAGGAGTAAAACATGATTTTTGCTCTGAAGCACCTCCTGGTCTCACAGGGGAAACCTGTGCATGACTTTTTTTTTTTTTTTTTCAAATAACCTCAATAGATACTGAAAAGACTACAAACACACTGTGGTCATATATTCTGAATCAAGGATCCACAATCTGGCCACAGAATGTGATAAAATATGACAATGGAGCCAAATATTTACAATCAAGACTGCCTTAGAAAATGCAGTCGTGGCCCCTGTAAAAGGCCTGTGCAAATTGCTACCAGGAGCTTCCCAGGGCAGAGAGTATGTGACCCAGGAATGCAAGTGAAGAAGAGGAGGGGACCAGCACTCACGCCGGAGAATGTGTGCCCCAAGGTGGGGATGGGAAAGCTCCCCTGCACACCACTTAGAATTAATCAGCAATTCCAGATACATGTGGCCCTTTGAAGAGAATTCCTAGAATGTATAACTGTTTCTATTCCTATTAAAAAATTGAAAGGCAAAACGAGAATTATTTTTATTTGAAAAATTAGCTTTGGTTAGGAGATTCTTCAAGAGTAGACTTTGCTTACAAATTAACCTGGACTCTCCTCTTTCCTGATCACCCGCCATATAAGCTTGTGTAAGGTACTTTTCTGTGTGTTTTTGCATCTATAAAATGGGAATAATCACATCTACCCCCCAAGCTCATTGAAGGAGTCATGTGTATATATAGAAAGCTCTTGGCAGAATATCTGGAATGCGGTAAGTGGCTTATGATTGACTGTTCCTGTTAATATTATTGGACATATTATTAACAGTGATTGCATAATGGATAGGCTGAAGTTAGCCTGCAGGAAGGACTCCTTGATGCAGGGTGGAGTGTCAGGTCCCATCCCACCAAGGCAGCAGGAGTAGGGAGCAGCCGCAGCCAAAGAGCACTCCCTGGGCAGTGGCTTCTGGGGGAATACCTCACTCACCTCAGGGGAAATCCCAACCTCCCTGGCAACCAGGAAGGAGGACTCTTTACAGCCTCACCTGTGTGCTCTGGAGCCTTAGACTGTGATGCTCCTGCACTTACCACAGAGAGGTCCCGTTTCCATGGCAATCCCTGGGGACTCAGTCCTCAACAGAGATGGGCATTAGGGAGTGGTGGGTTGTGTGGTGAATGAAAAGAACAGATGCCTTTGAAGAAGAGCGTCACCCTTTAGTTCCAGACAATTGTCATCACATCAGCATATTAGCAGACCTCATTTTTCAAGGGTATGCAAATCAGAAATTTTGTGAGGGACCTCTTAGTCTGAAAACGCAGGATGAACTAGCTCTTTGTCTGTAAGCCAGTTTCAGCCTGCAGGCCTCACTCTAGAGACCCTGGCTTAGAGCTGTGAAATCATCCCCTTGCCATCCATGCCCTTTGATGTAAGCGCACCACCTCCAAGAAGTCTGGATACTTTTCTGGGAAGGCTCTAACGAGTCCCAGAGGAAGAAAGGATGACTGACTTTCCTCTGGAAGAATCTATATATTGATCAAGGGGTGTTGCTACCTTAATACCGCCTTTTGCCCACTTTTACTGCCTCAGTCCGCAGCTCACCAACCTTTTCAAGGCCAGGAGTCAGGAGTCATTTGCTATGGCCTTCACACCCTCACAGCCAGGCTTGCAGAGGGCATCGCTTCAGTACCTCATGATCTACTGCTCCTACTAACATTTCAGGCCGTGCTGTCCTCTTGCCGAAGCCCTGACGATGTTTACTAACAGAGCCTGTGTCTCCACCTGACCAGGCCTCCTGCACACTCCACTCTGCAAAGCTACCACTGAGTACCCACTGGGTGAGATTCTGTTGCCCACCTGCTTAGAGCCACTCCTATCACTGACAGATCAAAATATGAGCTTCCTGGCACAACACACACATCCAGAGAGTGGTGAGTCAGTAGATATGTCCAGACTATGGAGAGCACCAAAAGCTGGAAACATCAGGCAAGATCCTTATTTTAAAGAACCTTGAATGCCATGATCAGAACTTGAAGCTGCACTGTACAGATTTATTCCTCTACTACCCTGTAAGTTCTTGGTACGTAGTAAGAATAAGATAAAGGTCATTGAATAAATGAACAAATGAAGGATGAATGCAGGGATGGATGAGTAGAATCAACACAAAGTAACCATAGGTACCACCCAACTCATACCTCAGTGTTCCTATTTGTTATAAATTAACATCCTTCAAAAATACACCAAGATAAAATGCATATTACAGTGAAGCTCTGAAGCTCTGAAGCCACAGGCTACAGCAGTAGTGACTGGACATAAGTGATGTGCATCTCACTGAATAAAGTACAGTGCAGAGCGGCAACTAGCAAGTAATTAGAGGGACAAGACGTTCAAAAGTGCACACATGCCATAAGTAACTGAAAAATCTCACTGTTACTGGGGGCATAAATGCCAAGGTTTGGTATTCAACTCAGTCTGTAAGCAGGGAAGATCAAGCGAGCTAGCATTCTTTATTCAGGTGTGCCTTCTTTCCATTTAAATTCAAATCAAGTTGTTTAATGATCTGGACAGACACTGTAATGTTATTGGGGTCTTTTTTGAATAGAGAGGTTTTTCTCAATTACCGTATATACTCGAGTATAAGCCAACCCCCTGAATTTTACCCTAAAAACTGGGAAAACTCAGTGACTCGAGTATAAGCCGAGATGGAAAATGCAGCAGCCACTGGTAAATTTCAAAAATAAAAATATATACCCAAAACAATTACAATAATTGAGGAATCAGTAGGTTAAATACTTTTCAATATTTATTGCTAAAGAAAAACTGTACTCTACCTAGATACAGCCAACGTGGTACCATGCCATTGGCCCAACCCTGTCACACACCTCATCCCCCCGCCTTCTTTCCCCGCCCTTTCCCCACGCTCTATATAAGCGTCTTTTTGACGCAATAAAGTTGAGTTCCTGCTTAAAAAAAAAAAAGAAAGAAAGAAAAAGAAAAACTGTAAACTAGCAACAACAACTTTAAAACTTTAAATAAAGTGCAGAAAACCGTAGCTTAACAGGTAATCAAGCTAAATCACAAAGGTTAAAATCCTTCAAAACTGGATTCCGCCTCCTCCTCCTCTGTTAGGTCCAAACAGAGCTTCAGTTGTATCTGATGTGAGGGTATCAGCGTAGACATTGTTATCATCACTGAGTTCGGAGATAGCATCATCACTGCTGTCGGTCTCATACAAAACGCAGTCTTCACTGCCATCCATCACATTACTAATGCCGCATTTTTTGAAGGCACGTTGCACTATTTCCTCTGGAATCTCTTCCCATGCATCACGAACCCACTTTGCTATCAGTTCTATGTCAGGCTTCTTTCACGCGCACCGAATCAAACAACCTGTATGACCCGAGTATAAACCGAGTTCGTTTTTGTGCCGGAAAAACTCAGCTTATACTCGAGTATATAGGTAATTATTTCCTGCCCAAAGCCAGCTATTGGTGACCTTTGGCAGTAGGAGTGGAAGCCGGATGGCAGTGCACTGGGACTCATGAGTTAGTCTCGCGGCAGTGTGAGTGGCGAGTAAGCTATTCAGAAGCTTGACTCAGAAGGAAAGGAAAATAGGAGGCTGACCAGATGTCAGATGATTAAGGTAGGGTCTTTTGAACATTTTGAGGGGCAAACTTTTGTTTTGCAATCAAAAGCAGGACTTTGCATAAGGAATGGCTGTCATTTTTATGGCAAAATCAATTCCATTTGCATTACCCATTATTATACATTGTTGTTGGAACTGATGAAGAAGGCAGTCAGAGTCCCACCCATCCAGAAGCCTGGATTGCAGAATACGGGCATTTTCTATTAGAGGGGTTTGAAAGTCTCTCTGGACCATTCTGCTGAGATGCATTGGCGTATGAATGTGGGTTCTCTTTGAGAAGGAGGAACAAGCAGAGTGATGGGGCTGAGTGATGTGGGAGCGAGTGTCCTTAGTTTTGAAGTGGCAGATGCTCCCTGATTACACGTTTCACTTGATTTATACAATGAGTCTTAGTGCTGGGGTTGCAGACGCTCCCAATTACACAATTCAGATGACTTATATAACGAGTCTCTGTGTATCTCCTTCTACTTCTTCCCACTGAGTGGGGTCCTGGGGCTCGGTCCTGGGCCTGCAGCCAGGCAGATACAATAGTCCATACTTCCCATGCTTGCTTTTTCCTGCCCCAAGGATTTCTGTTGGAAAGTGATGATGGTACTCTTCTACTAGAAGGCTGAGTGATTTAGACCTGGGAGAGCAGTGAGTGGCTGTCATGGTTCATCTCGAGAGGGAAGGGAACATATACTGGAAGCTGCCTCATTTCATGAGGGTCATGAGTGTTTGCTTTGATCAGTGGTCATGCACCATGATTCTATGAATCAGATAATCAAAAAAGTACGTCTGATTCAACATTACTCATCACCACTGTGATTAGGTGTTCCTGAGTTCAAGGGGAGAGGTTTAAATTAGAGAAATGGTTATTGTGATGACTGTGATTTTCTTTTCTTTTCCCTTTTTTTTTTTTTTTTTTTTGAGGCAGAGTCTCACTATGTTGCCCTCAGTAGAGTGCTGTGGCATCACAACTCACAGCAACCTCAAACTCTTGGGCTTAAGCGATTCTCTTGCCTCAGCCTCCCGAGTAGCTGGGACTACAGGCACCCACCACAATGCCTGGCTGTTTTTTTGTTGCAGTTGCCATTGTGGTTTAGCAGAGCCAGGCCGGGTTTGAACCTACCAGCCTCAGTGTATGTGGCCAGCGCCCTACTCGCTGAGCTATGGGCTCCACACTGACTTCGATTTTCTTTGGTTCTGTACTTAATATGATACCAGGAGGTACAAAGTGGTCAACATAATTTTGTTATAGAGGCACATTCACAAGTTTTGAATCAAAATCTGGGTAAGGATATTTGTAACTGGCACAATATTTATACACAAATGGCCATTGGGACATTGGTTTCTAGGGTGTGTTGTTAGAATTTGCTTCCTAGTGACCCTGAAATCTTTCATTGCAACTTACCAGGAGTCTTTGCATTCTTAAAGATGAAGCAGGAGCTTCTCAGGGGCTGAGGATTTTCTTTCTGATGATGCTTGAAATTCCTTCTTCAGACACTGAAGCTTTTAATCCTAGAATAAAAGTTCAAAATATGCAAATGCATTGATTTAAGATGACAGCTGTTAACACTGACAAGGTTCTTTCTATTCCACAAATTGCTCTTACATATATCTGCTTTACTTTGCCTTCTCAATGTTCCTGTGATTCATTATTGTCTTCCTTATTTTCTGTTTGGAAAGCTGGAGGCTCAGGGCTTTGAGGAACCTGGCCACAGTCAAATAGCAAGGATGGGGTAAGTGGTGGAGTCCTAAGACTAGGCGTTGGTCTTTAGGATGTTTGCACAGCTCTACTTCTGAGTCAGTGGCTTCTAAACTCTTTTGCATGACACTAAATCCCCATTACATGGTGATTCAGCACACACATGGGATCCACCAAACAATTTTTGCCTTGATGGTTCCCATTCTTTCTAGCATTCTATTTTATTTAATGCAGTTTTCTCTTCAATGTTGGTCTTAACTGAACTGACTTCATAATGCTCTAATGGGTCATGATGCAGAATTTGAAAAACTTGTGTATTCGGTTCCTTTCCTGAGAAGTAGAGGAAGGTCAGCAGTGGAGGACAGCGGACGAGGGACATGTGTGTTTGTTTCTGGGCTGGGGTGGGAGAGAAGTGGCCTCTCACACCCGTTTTCCACAAGTGGTCATGTGGCCCCGCTGACTGCCGCAGGATGGGAAAGCCTTGGGAGCTGATGGGAGCCTGGGGCAGCGTCACACTCCTCGGGTTCCTCCTGTTTGAGCCGCTTCTTCGGCCGTGGTCTGTTGGGATGGGCTGCTCAGTCTCCCCAGTCCTTCTTGCTAGCTGTCAGCTAGCTGTCAGTTCTCTTCAGGTGCCTGCCGTTTTGCTGTTGGTCACTCAGATCTGTAAGGTCTCGTGGTGCAGTCTCAGAAGTTCCAGGGATGCCTCTTGGTGACTCTGCAGGCTGGTGCTCGGACCTCTGCAGGGGCCTTGGCCTGCTCCCGTCAGCAGGTTTCTTGATTCTTACCAAGTGTCTTGGCCTCAAAGTTTGTCTAGAGTCTGGGCACGGGGACCTGCTTCAGGCCACGCCAAGCAGTCTTGGACCCAAGGAGCAGAAGTCATGAGATTTTGCTCTATTTCTATTAGAAAAACAACTCAAAGCACAACTCCTGCTGCGTCTGGGCTGTGCCTCTTCCTGCTTTCCCAAAAGCATTCGGAGGTGATGGCAGGCATAGGAAAGCACTTGCCACCTTGGGATAGAAATCACCTACTTTTTACAAGAGTGTCCCACTGTGAAATCAGAATGCCAACTATGCCATCTGCAGTGGAACTGAGAGCTCAAAAAAAGCCACCTTAACAGTGTTCTTCAACCTTTTTTTTTAACCCCCCCCAGCACACTTGAACCTATAGATCAACTTCCATAGCATGCTTAAATTATGTTTATTAAAAATTTTTTTTAAAAAAGAATATACTTCCTGTACTTTGAACTTCTTTTGAAAATAATTTCATTGATGACCTTTAAACATTTTTGTGGCACATCAGTTGAAAATCACTGTTGTAGATTAGGATGACTGGTAATAATCACAATTAATAGGGGAAGTCTCAAGAGTGGGCCTGCCTGGGTGAAACAGAGTGTTGATATTAGGATTCGGCTTTTTGCCGATTTTTTTTTTTTTTTTAAGAGAGAAACTCACTCTGTGGCCCTGGGTAGAGCGCTGTGGCATTATGATAACTCACAGCAACCTCACATTCTTGTGCTCAGGTGATCCTCTTGCCTCAGTCTTTCTATTTTTGGTAGAGACAGGGTCTCACTCTTGTTCAGGCTGGTTTCAATCTCCTGAGCTCAAGCAATCCACCCCTCTTGGCCTCGCAGAGTGCTAGGATTACAGGTGGGAGTCACTGCGCCCAGCCTCATATGTAGATTTTCTGTTAGGCCTGAGAGGGAGCTGTGTGTGGTGCAATCTATGGAGAAAGTCTCCCCAAAACTAGAGGAAGAGGAAGTGGAGAGCAATATGCCTTTGCTGGCACGCGATGAATGTGCGAAATCTTATCATCTTGTCTCTGGAACCTTCTGGGGTTATTCAGCTGAAAAATCTTCCCTGCTGCCCTGTTTCGTGCAGGGAACATCACACCAGGTGTTTCTTGGTCCTACCCTCTTCTGCGTTCCCAGCTCCTCTGTTGCCCCCATAGGTGTTTGTGTACTGGGAGCTGGGAACCCCTCGTCCCCCAGCTCACCTGGCTGCTCTGGGCTGTGGCAGCTGCCTGCACACCCTGCTCTTTCCTGCCCCTCATATCTTCTGCTCAGTTGACCTGCCCTGGCCAGGCTTTTATCATACTGCCTAGACATGGGGCAACATTGACAGGGCCGTAAACTCACAAACTTGCCGCCAGGGAACTCGGGGCCTCAACTTCTCTTGCAGTGGGATTCAGGGGTGCTAGAAAGAGGGAACACAGCACAGGGACTGATGGGCAAGCGTTGTCTGAAGGTGGCAGTTTTGGAAACGAGAGGCTTTCTGTTTGGTCTTCAGGTACATTTGGGGCCCTTGGTTGTGTGCAAGGGGGCACTTGAGCCCTTGGGGACGTCTTGAAGGAGGAAGGATTGCTCACCCCCTGTGTGCAAGAAGCTTCCTGTGGCTTGTCATTTCCTGGAGCATGTAGGGTCAGATGGTTGCTTTTTGGCCTGGCTGCAAAGAATCATGGAGGTGTCGGGGGAACTGCCGTGCTGTAAGCCCTGCAGTGCTTGACTTCTGTGGCTTTGGATGGATAATTTCTGTGAGTGGAAATTTTAGAAACCCCTTGATCAGTTTCATAACATGTATTTTATCATCCTGGCCTGTCCTGATGTTTGGATGAATTAGGAGAAAGCGAAGGATGTAGCCCCAGCTCTAGCAAAGATTCTAGTGTTGGAGACAAAGGGGTAAAAAGCTCTAGAGAAGGCAGGTGAGGAAATGAATGGCACTTTGTGGCATCAACAGTTGGAGGTAAATACAGTTTCCATCATTTACCTAGTTGGTCCTGGGGTGGGTAGACATATAGTGCTTACGAGCTAGAAGACAGGCTGTGTTCAGAAAGTGTTCCTGCTGAGTGTGGGCTGCCGCGCCAGGCGGTCTCACTGTTGAGTCTCTTGGCACAGTGGGGGGCATTGTGCTAGCAGAGGGAACACACTGGCCCCGAGTGATAATGGGTGGGTGTGTACTGACTATGGTGAGTGTGGCAGCTCTTGGGGTTTGGTAGATAATAAAGCACTTGGAGAGTTTAGAGCTGGGTGGACCTCTTTTCACAGCCTCGCTCCTATCTTATCATGAAAGAAAGTCTGGGGCAAATTTCTGCCCTATATGCGAAGACACCCATTAAACAAACAAAGCAGATCACACTTCATGGAGTTGACCTGCCATCTGTCCTCTTTTAGGTCCTTGGACTTCACCTGGCATGAAAGGTAAATTGTGACGATATTGCCCTTAGTGAGCAGTTTTAGGCTGGCCTTTCCCAAGTCCCTCCTCCCGGAGCTGCCTGGTGCTGCAGGTGCAGGGCTTGCTGGAGTCTTCCGCTCGGTTCACCCCAAGAGGAGAATTTCTCTACAATGCTGAAGGACAAGCCACTCACGCAGGGCCAGCGCCCATTTCTAACGGTCCTTAGCAAGCCCTGGTGTGGCTGAGGGCATCCCAAGCTCCTTCAGCTGCTGCCTTCTTTCTGGTGTGATTCCCATTTGACAGATGAAGAGGCAGAAGTCTGAGAAGTTAAGTCATTAGCCTGTGATCTCACTGTTAGTAAAAGGCAGTGGCAGGAGTCACGCACAGGCAGGCTGGTTTGTAAGCTGCATGCTCTAAACTGCTGATGGTCACTCCAGGCGGTGGCCAGTATCTTGGGGTTGATAACAGGGGGCCACTACCTGAGCTTCTCCCATTTTGGTTGTTTGTCACCTGAGAGAGTGGCGGTATTGGAGCTGAGTCCTGCCCAGCCCTGCCCTGTTCCTGAAACCAGTTTCTTCCTCAAGCACCCTGACGTGGGCTGTTTTCCCTGGGCTAATAGTCACCACTCCCTGTGGGTGCCAAGAGAGGCTTTTTGCAGGAATTATGTGACTCAACATAGAAAAACTCAGACTGAAGTGGTCAATATTTGGGTGTAGCCTTAGAAGTTCTCAAATACATTTTTTAGTAATTAGACATCATTTGCCAAGCTCATACTGAACTTCAAAATGGAAGCCTCAAAACGACGAATTATGTGATAAAAAAATAGATTCTAATGGGAAAGATTAAATCCATTCCATTTAATTTTCTTTTTTTGAGAATAAAGAAAGTTTTCACACTCACTACCTTTCCAATCTGTATGCATTTTTCTTTCTTTTTGTTGCCATGTTGAATGGTGAGAATAAGACATTTCAAGGTTGGAATAGGACAAAAAATAGTTTGCCATTTGTGGAGAAAGAGTTTAGGATATCAGCTTCAGTTAGGCACTACTATAAATGAGGTAAATCTCATCACAGTATTAAAAATGAAGTTAAAAATCCACAGCAATTGGGGGCTGTGCCTGTGGCTCAAAGGACTAGGGCACCGGCCCCAGATACTGAAGGTGGCGGGTTCAAACCCGGTCCTGGCCAAAAAAACAAAACAAAACAAACAAACAAACAAAAAAAGAATATCTACAGCAATTGTATTTTGCCTTCTGATTTGAGGAAACTGTGCCTAAGCCTGGGATTTCCACAATTTAGCTGATTTTATAAGAAGAAATATTTACAGTGTCTTTTCAAAGCTTTAAAACGAAAGTCAAAGCTAGCAGCAGCACCTGTGGCTCAGTGGGTAGGGCACTGGCCCCATATACCAAGGGTGGTGGGTTCAAACCCTGCCCCAGTCAAAATGCAAACAAAATAATAGCTGGGCGTTGTGGCGAACACCTGTAGTCCCAGCTACTTGGGAGGCTGAGGCAAGAGAATCGCCTAACCCCAGGAGTTGGAGGTTGCTGTGAGCTGTGTGATGCCACGGCACTACCAAGGGCAATAAAGGGAGACTCTGTCTCTATGAAAAGAAAAAGAAAAAAACAGTAAAATCTAAAATACACTGTAAGATTGATGCCCTAAAACAGGCGTCCTCAAACTGCTTCCCGCGGGCCACATGAAGCGGTGTGAATTGTATTTGTTCCCGTTTTGTTTTTTAACTTCAAAATAAGATGTGTGCAGTGTGCATAGGAATTTGTTCATTGTTTTTTGTTTTTTTTTAAACTATAGTCCAGCCCTCCAACGGTCTGAGGGACAGTGAATTGGCCCCCTGTTTAAAAAGTTTGAGAACGCCTGCCCTAAAGTCTTATTCTAACTCTGTTAACTAAAATACTATCCTTGTAGAATTTAGATGAAGAGTCCTTAAAATTAAGCTGATCTTACAGCCCTTTTAATACTTGAGTTGTCTCTGCTAAGTGTTTGAGTATCCTCATTGACAAATAATTCATTATTTCTAGAGTAGATCATTCCACTTTAGATTTTACTAATTGTTTGCATAACCACTGTAAGTCTTCAGTTGAATTTTATCTGTCAGTATTTCTTACCCATGGTTCTTCGTCTAGTCTTCTCCTTCTCTGAGACACATTTTCTCACTATTAAACATTTTATGTCACATTTATTTTTTTTAATTGTTTTTTAATTTTATTTATGTATGTTTTTGAGACGGAGCCTCAAGCTGTCACCCTGGGTAGAGTGCTGTGGCATCACAGCTCACAGCAAACTCCAACTCCTGGGATTAAGCGATTCTCTTGCCTCAGCCTCCCAAGTAGCTGGGATTACAGGTGCCTGCACAATGCCCGGTTATTTTTTGGTTGTAGTTGTCATTGTTGTTTGGCAGGCCCAAGGTGGATTTGAAACTGCCGGTTCTGGTGTATGTGGCTGTCACCTTAGCCACTTGAGCCACAGGCTCCGAGCCGTAACATTTATTCTAATCTTGTAATTCCATGCTTGCTTTTTATCCTGATAACTCTCCTCTGAGCATAATTCAGCTTTTAAAAGTGAGATATGTAAACCTAATTTTGCAGGAATCTTTTCATCCATGTCTTAAATGCTATACTTTGATGGTGGATTAAGTGACTTTGGCTGTTTTGGTAGCACATCTCATTGCTTCAAAGAGGCTTAATCATCGCCACGCCACGTGTGAAAATAAAGAGGCCCCAGTTTTGCAGTCAAATGTCAGCTTGACTCTTACATGTTCTATAGTAGCTTTTCTCCATGCTACTTCCGTAGGAAGATCTTCCCTGTACCAGGAGATGAAGTTCAAGTTACAGAAAATAACAATTCTTCTTTGGCTCATTTCTGCTGAGGTGATGTCTCTCATTCATTCATCAAATAGGCGTTACACTTGAATGGTCAGCAGACTCTAGGCTGGTACTAGAATTATCACATGAAGAAAGCAAACGTCATGTCCTCGGAAGTTCACGAAATGGTAGCCTGCCTCTATTTATTTATTTATTCATTTATTTATTTATTTTGAGATAGAGTCTCACTTGTTGCCCTCAGTAGAGTACTGTGGTGTCATAGCTCACAGCAACCTCAAATGCTTGGGCTCAAGTGATCCTCTTGCCTTAGCCTCCTGAGTAGCTGGTGCCTGGCTATTTTTAGAGACAGGGTCTTGCTGTTGACTCAGGTTGGTCTTGAACTCCTGAGCTCAGGCAATCTACTCACCTTGGCCTCCCAGAGTGCTAGGATTACAGGAGTGAGCCACTGTACCCAGCCTGAAACAGTAGCCTTTATATAAAGATATAATAGGTAAACACTGTAAAAAATCATAGATGACGTTAGTAACAAAGAGCAATATGTTTTTTATTACTGTTCCATGGAAACTGAAAGAGAATTGGCCACAGTGCCCCACTATTTTTTTTTTTTTTTTTTTGCAGTTTGGCGGGGGGCTGGGTTCAAACCCGCACCTTCGGTATATGGGGCCTGTGCCTACTCGCTGAGCCACAGGCGCCGCCCAGAATTGGCCATTTCATCTGAAGAATATAGGAAAGGTAAGGAATGAGCTGGAAAGGGATGGAAGGACATTCTAGGAACGGCAGAGATGAGGAAGCTGAGGTCTGGTGGCTCATGGATGTATGTGAATGAAGAACTAAATTCCTCTTCTTATATTCTTCAGTTTTAGATTTTCAGGTGTTTTTTGTTTGTTTGTTTGGTTTTGGATATTTCTTCTTGTTGTGACTCTTTCTTTGGAAACTACAGGATTAGCTATTTTTGAAGACCTTAGAAAATGCAAACAAGGACATTTTCCTCAGTTTTTCCATAGATTAACATAGGGAGGAAGTGGAGTCATTTTGAAGATTCTGTAAATGTTCTTCCCTGATAGAACGTGCCCAGCGGGGAGCAGTAGCTTGAGACCCCAGCATGTGAGCCGAGTGGCCTGAGTGCCAGGCTGGACCACACTGGGCATCGGTGAGACTCTGGAGATGCTCATTGGGATGGGCGGTGTCACCGGCTGGGTGAAAACCGTCAGAGCGGTTTTATGTGAATGGAGCAGAAGAAGTCTTTGTGGAAAGCTTCATTACTTGTTGCAGCGATTGTGCGTCTGTCTCTGCGCTAGCACCTGTTTCGTGTAGGTGACAGGATGGCGGGAGAACAATCAGGGCTTCCTTCTTGTTGAATTTTAGTTTCCTTTTTCTTTTCTTTTTTTTTTTTTAATAAATGTAGTCCATTTTATTTTATTTTATTTTTTTTTTTTATTTTTTGGTGGTTTTCACCAGGGCTGGGCTTGAACCCGCCACCTCTGGCACATGGGACTGGCGCCCTACCCCTTTGAGCCACAGGCGCCACCCTTAGTTTCCTTTTTTATTTGTGGGTTATTTGAAAAGGGGTGTGCCTGTGTTCTCTGCTTTGTTAGCGGTCATCCTTCTCAAGTTTTGAAGCTTGTCAGAGAGAGCTAGAGAAACAACTGAACTTTTTTTTTCTCTATTTATTTTATTTTATTTTTTATGTTTTTTGAGACAGGAGTCTCACTTTGTCACCCTCAGTAGAGCGCTGTGGTGTTGCAGCTCACAGCAACCTCAAACTCTTGGGTTGAAGCGATTCTCTTGCCTCAGCCTCCCAAGTAGCTGGGACTACAGGTGCCCGTGGAAACACCCAGGTATTTTTAGAGATGGGGTCTCACTCTGGCTCAGGCTGGTCTTGAACCTGTGAGCTCTGGCAATCCACCCACCCCTGCCTTCCAGAATGCTAGGATTACAGGTATGAGTCACTGTGCCTGGCCCATAACTCAACAACTTAAAGCTTTCTGTTGCATGTCACGAGCACTGGGGAGAAGGTACCTCACATTGGCAGGGGAAGAAGATAATGCCGGTTTGTCTAGGCTGGTGTAAGGGAAAGTGTAAATTTCCTTCCTTCCTTTCCGATAGCTTATTTTGTAGTAAAATCGTGGTTTGTTCTTGATAGGGCACTGACGGTTTCATTACAGTGTCAAGGACAAAGTTCCGAATGATATGAAGAGAAAGAAGGCCCAGCTCTGTAGCTTAGAGAACCGTTGTTCTACCTACAGAGCAGTTTCATATATTCCTAGAGAGAGCACAGGAGTTCCTGTGTTCTTAGAATGTTGACAGAGGGAAAGGGAGCTAGAGTTTACTAATGTCCCCTGTGTGCCAGGAACCTCATCACCTTCACACTGGGCATTGTGACCTTCTAAAAATGAGAGCCTGAGTTGGGAGAGGAAAAAAGATTTGCTAAGGTCATCCGGGAGTAAGTGGGGACCTCCCTAGCATCCACACCTCCCCATCACACCGTGCTGACCATGTGGGGGTGGGGTGACAGGTGCATGTTGGCTGTCCCATCCTCTTTCTTTTCAGCTCTGTCTTCTGCCAGAGGTCTTGTGTTGTCAGACAATTGGGTCAAATTATGATGTGGCCATCAGTGAACATGAGACCCAGGGAAGGGAGGTGTCAAGAGTCACCTGATTAGCACAGGGTTATGGCAGGAAGACTCCATATCTCTCCCCAGATAGCTTGTGTCTACACACCCTGGTGATGAGGCTTCTCCCAGAATGACACTTTCCAGACTGTGCAGAGAGCCCTGTTTGGTCTCATGGGTAGCAGGGACATACAGACCCAGTCACTGTCTTTCCATGATACAGGTTGGATCAACAAAGACTCCTTTCTCAGCTGACATTTTTTGTTTTGTTTTCCCTATTCTGGGAGATCACTGGGTGTCACAGAAAGTAGTTGAGCTCTTCTTTTCTTTTTTTTTTTCTTTTTTCTTCTCTTTGTCCCCATGGCATCATAGCTCACAGAAACCTCAAACACTTGGGTTCAAGTGATCCTCTTGCCTCAGCCTCCCAAGGTGCTTGCCACAATGCCTGGCTATTTTTTAGAGATGGGGTCTTTTTTTTTTTTTTTTTGCCGTTTTTGGCCAGGGCTGGGTTTGAACCCGCCACCTCCGGCATATGGGGCTAGCGCCCTACTCCGTTGAGCCACAGGCGCCACCCCTAGAGATGGGGTCTTGCTCTTGCTCAGGCTGGTCTTGAACTCCTAAGCTCAGGCTGTCACCCACCTCTGCCTCCCAGAGTGGCTGGGATTAAGCTGTGAGCCACTGCACCTGGCCTCTTCTTTGCCTTTGGAGGGAGGCAGGCTACTCTCCTATCCTGGCAGATTCAGCTTTTCTTCAAGCCCTTCCTTATCTAACTTTTACCAGCAGCATGGAGCAGTTAGTTCATGACTGATGAATTGGTTTCCCCACATCTGGAAAATGGCCAGGGGTGATGATTGGCCCTAGTGGTTTGGTTTATGTTGGGCCTCTGACTCCGTAGCTGACATATGATTTCTTTCTCTCCATTTTAATATCTGTGAGGTGCTAGGGACAGACATTACCTGCTGGGTTAGCTTCTGCCTGACTGCTGGGGAAATCATGCCCTGGGCTTCCAAATACAGGCATTTTGAGGTTGAACTCCACTATTCCAGATGGAACAGTCTTTAAGAAATGCCTGTGCCAATGGGAGGCTGTGGTCCAAAGTGAAGAAGACTCATTATCACCATTCCTTGTTAGCCCGAATGTCCGGACTCAGGGCAGATCACTTTGCTGGTATTTTTTCCTGTGTTAAGCAAAGGTTCCCAGTGCGATTTTAGGCTCCAGTGCTGATCCTATGCCTGCCCTCTCCCTCTCATCACAGTCTGGGGGGGATGTGCCCAGGGTGCATTTATTCTTGCCCCTTGCACTGCTGGAATAAAGTGCTTATGAAACTTTTTATTTATTCTGCATGCTTTTTAGAGTTCCATTTTCGAGAGAGCTAGCAGAGAATGCCTGGGGTGACAAGAGACCTCCTGTTGGTGTGGAAAGGTAGCAGGCACCTTTTCTGCTTGCACAGAAGCTGACAGCTGACAAGGTCTCTTCTGTCTCTGCCACTCTTGATGGGCACATTTTGCCTCTAATCACCTGTCAGCCTCCTCTGTGTGAACTGTCAGGGGTAAAATGCTCGATATTTCTTCCTCTTCCATTGAAATAAGCCAGATTCTCTTTCTTCTGAAAAATAATTGAAGTCTTATGAAAGTAAAAATACTTAACATGTGTGAAATTTTTTTTGAAATAAAACAGTTTCATAATTCAGTGCCCATAGCACAGTGGTTATGGCGCCGGCCACGTGCATCGAGGCTGGTGGGTTCAAACCCTGCCTGGGCCAGCTAAACAACAATGACAACTGCAACAAAAAATAGCTGGGCGTTGTGGGGGGCTACGGTAGTCCCAGCTACTTGGGAGGCTGAGGCGAGAGAATCTCTTGAGCCCAAGAGTTTGATGTGAGCTCTGATGCCACAGCACTCTACTGAGGGCGACATAGACTCTGTCTCAAAACGAAACAAAACAAAAAACAGTTTCATCCGGAAGAGAGGCCATTTAAACCAAGCGTTTGTTTTCAAGTTAAGAAAATATATCCAAGTCATAAGAAAGCATAATTTGGCTTTAGAGACCTGGGAGTCTTGACTTCTCATCTATTTATTCAAAATTCTCCATGGAGCTTCTGTATGCCACATCCTGCACATTGGCAGAGGCTGCAACAAGGGGAAAGGCAGAGGAGGGTTCCTGCTGCCATCCTGGAGTCACTGACTGTGAGGAAGGTGGGTGGTATTCCAGGATCTTTATAAAGAATTAATAGAATGCAATTCCGCTAATGAAAGCAGTGTGGTAGAGTACAGTGGGTGCCGTCAGTGGTAAATAAAGGCACAGTTTTGCTGAGGACTTGACAGTTAAGGGTAAGAATTGTCTGCTGAGGCTGGGCAGGGTGGCTCATGCTTGTCCTCCTAGCACTCTGGGAGGCTGAGGCTGGTAGGTTGCTTGAACTCAGGAATTTGAGACCAGCCTGAGCAACAAAAAGCAAGACCCTGTCTGTAAAAAAATAGTGGGGTATTGTGCTGGGCACTGGTAGTCCTAGCTAACAGGGAGGCTGAGACAAGAGGATTACTTGAGCCCAAGAGTTTGAGAGTGCCATGAGCTATAGCATCAAGGCACTCTACTGAGGGTGACAAAATGAGACTCTGACTCCAAAAAAAAAAAAAGAGGGAAATGTCTGCTGAGCAGAGGGAGGGCCACAAGGAGAAGACAGTGAGTGGGGAGGGAAGGGATCACATGCGTCTGGTCAAGAAGCTGCCAGGGAGCAACAGTGACCTGAGGGCAGAGAGGCAGGAGATTGGGTGGAACAGGTGCACCAGCCATCACGCGCCAACCTTGGGGTTGGGGGAGCATTTTAGAGACTGCCAGACTTGTTTGTCAAGAAACAAAATTGGGGGCTTATAGAGTGAAGATCAAATCTGAATGCTGGAAACTGTTCCCATTGCCTTTTGTTTGGGGCATTTAATGTAAATTGAAATCTTGGCAGGCCGTAGTTTCTAGAATGATCAGACCTACTCCTCTTCCTTCCTCAGCCCTCTGCCCAAAGCTCCATTCCTCTCACTCTCAAATTCTTTATGGGGACCTTCCTCAGGCAGCCTAGATTCTGTGGCTCTACCATTAGGGCAACAGCTTTCAAAATAATCAGGGAGATTGTGTTTTATTTTTTATTTTTTATTTTTTTGCAGTTTTTGGCTGGGGCTGGGTTTGTGCCTGCCACCACCTCCGACATATGGGGCCGGTGCCCTACTTCTTTGAGCCATAGGTGCCACCCAGAATGTGTTCTTTTTTGACAAAACTCTTATCTTTGTATTTTATATGGGGCTAAAGACGCCATCCTTCCTTTTTTTTCACTAGACCTAGACAATCAAAGAGCTTTTACAAAAGTTTTACATTTTTCTAACATGGCTGATTGCACAGAAAAATCAGTGACCCTATCAATGGCATCCTGCTGGTGCTTTTTGGGCACTTATTAATTTGTTTTGTTTAGTTTTACACTTCGATTCTTGGCTTATGGTAATAATCAAAGTTTTCTTTTCTTTAGAAGTCTGTTGTATATTGGCTACCCTCAATCTGTGGATACCATGTTTTTATTCCTTTTGACGTGGTGGATGAAATTGTTCAAATAAAATCATTCAGTGTTATTTGGGCTGTTATTCAGAAAAGACTGCATCAGAGGTTTAAAAGAATCAGGCTTTAAAAAATGTTGTGTGTGCTCTTGGGTGCTTAGGGATTGGGAATTGCACATAAAGATACTTAAAAAAAATTAAAATAGAGAAAGCTTCAGCAGGGCGTAGACTGTAGAATGAAGAGACAGCCTGGATGGAGTCATCTCTGTAGCATGTACAAGACTGTCTCTTGCTGTCTGAATTGCAGCATCAGGTGCGTGAGGTTATCGTCCTGTTCAGGAGAGAATAAGAATGTGAAGGTGAGAATTAGCTTCCCAGGGTGAAGCACAGCTGGTAGCCTGGGAGAGCAGCAGGCGAGTGAGCAGCACGGAGGGAAGTCCCGTGAGGACTCGCTGTCTGCGCCACGCTGTGCACACTGCATCTGCCCCCGAGTGGTGGTGATACTTGCTGAGGACTGAATTGGATCCCTCCAAATTCATGTGTTGCAAGACCATGTGGGGATAACTGGAGATGAGGCCTTTGGGAGGTGATGAGGTCTAGATGAGCCCCGAGGGTGGAGCCCTCCCCTCACAATGGGATTGGTGTCCTTATGAGATAAGGAAGAGGCAGCCGAGCTCTCTCCCCAGTGAGGATGTCACGAGATGACAGTCATAACCAGGAAGAGAGTGCTCGGCAGAACCCGACCATGCTGGCACCCTGATCTTGGACTTCAGATGCTAGAAATGGGGAAGAGCAGATTTCTGTTGTTTGAGCCACCCGGTCTGTGGTGCTGTGCTATGGGAGCCGGGGCTGACCGAGACAGTCCCTCAAATGCCTAAATTCATGATTCCCAGGCCAGTGGTCATTCGCATGAATCCTCGGCCCTTTCCTTCCCAGTCACATGGTTTGATGGGGAGGGGTCATGCTTGAAATAGTCAGGGGGCTTCTACCTTGTCTTGATGGGTGGGACAGGGACCCCAGCCACCTGTAAAACTCCAGGAAGGACCAAGGTGCCCTGATATCCTCAGCTGGAGCCCAGTTGCTCCTGTGCTTTCTGAGGCCTCACTGAGCCGCCTTGCCTGGTCTCTGGCCCCATTTCCGAGCTTTGCCACTGCAGGTAGTGTCTGGAATCCACCAGGCCCTTCCCTGTTCCCTGTCTCTGCGGATCAGCTTCCTGCAACAGCTTTTCCTAACCTTCCGCAGGCAGGACCTCGGTTCTCTTCCCTGCCCCGTTAAAGAAAAACCAGAGTAGGACAGTGTTTACAGGGTAAAAAGAGATTGTTATTCAGGAAATTCCTCCCCCACTTTGCCACGTGGGGGGAAGAGAGGCCTCAGAATGCATCGTGGACGAGTGGGGACTTAACAAGCCAGGGGCAGGTGGATGAACCCACGTGAGTGCTCAGAGCCAAGGGTGGGGTGTGTGGGATTTGATCAGATGTGGTGGATGGGGGACCTTGGCGAAACCCCCTCTGTGGATTCTTGCTAAAATTGGGCAATTCAGAGGTAGTCATGGAAGTCCAAGGTCGAGGCCTCTTCGTGATGAGGATTCAAAGGGCCTAGCTGGTGTCTTTGTCAGTCCCCACACCCCATCCTGTGAGCCACAAACCCATCAAAGACTTGTGTTTTCATTATTGAACCCGCAGCACCTGGACCATTGGAGGAGGCAGTTGGAAGAGTCTTCTGGGCAGCGGAAGGCTTGGGGTGAAGGTACGGGCCCCCCGTGTGACAGCTGTGGGCTGCTCTGATGTCCTTTCCACCAGCGTGTGCTCCTGTCTCTGCTGGTCAGCTGCAAAAGATGGGCACTGGCTGCTCCTGAAGCCACGCTGGCAGGGGCAGTCCCCTTGCACGGCCTCTGAAGCCACTGCTGCCGCGTCTGTGTGTGTGAAAGGTGAATGATGAATGAAACTTCTGTCCATAGTTGTTGGTTGAGCCACCAGGAGCTGATGTGAAAGACAGGGAAAGAAAGCACTTCCCCCTGGGGCGGGACACTTGAAATTCCTTTCTCACCAAAGGGCAGTCTGCAGCATCCTTTGAACAGACAGCTCCGTGGTCACAAACTGGTATCCCAGCTGAGCCGAGGACGCATGCCCTTGGGCTTTCTTGGAGCTGCCAGGTGGTAACTGATTCTTCTAAGTAGAAAACATTTTAGAAATTGTCAGCTGCTGCCACCATTTTTTTTTTGCCACAAAATTTAAAAGTATGTATTTTACCAAAAACATTGCTAAAAATGTGCAGCTCTTAACTAAGTGTCCCTCCTACTATACTCTACCTTAGCCCTGACTCCCAGGGCCTTATAAAAACAACCAGCCACCAAACCTTACAGAGTGACTGAAAACGTGCTGTCCACAATGACAGCCTTCTCCCAAATCAGTACCATCATCGGCTTTGAAGTGAGGTGGTCCCTCAGCTCAGGGGCCCCTTGTGTGAGTCCACCACTGCCCTCCACTGGCCGCAGAAGACCCTGAGTGCTGAGAGCTGGATGAGTCGGATGAGTAGCTTGGGGTCTGACATCTTGGTGGGGAAGACATTACACCCTTATTTCCACAAACCTTTGGCTGAAATGCAGCACTTCTTTCATTCCGAGTAGAGGCACCTGTTGCTTCCCGTGGCTGCTATAATGAACTGGGTGGCCTACGCAACACGAGCATGTTGTCTCACAGTTCTGGAGGCTGGAGGTCTTTGTCAAGGTGGCTGCAGGGGGGTTCCTTCTGAGGAGAGAGTCTGTTAGATGCTGAATTCTTTGGTGTTCCTTGACTAATAAGCACTTTTTCTATGTGGGGGGTGAGCCTGTGTCCAAATTTCCCCTTTGTATAAGGTCACTGGTTATAGTGGGGGTTACCCTAATGACTTCACTGTAACTCGGTGAAGAGCCTGTTTCCAAATAAGAGCACTTTCTCAGGGATTAGGGATTAGGACATCAATATATGAGCTTTTGGAGGGCAGGTGCCATAGTTCAGTGGACCCTGACCCAGGGTAGTGGGGCTTGTGACTTCATTATCGGAAGAAATCAGTTGCAATTTCATATCACATTGTAGTAGTTGTGGGCTCTTACAGATATGGGCGAAACTCACCCTGCCGGCAAAGTTAAGGCCCTTTCTGTTAGTCCTTACCTGGAGATCATTATTCAAGGAGGTAATGAAGAAATGCCCATATTACTCTGGCTTGCTCTTAATGATTATTTTGATCAATTTATTTCAACCTCATTGATTTCCTTTGTAATCCTCTATGTTTCATTTTATGCCTGTAAAAATATTATTCAGAGAAGGGGTTCACAGTCCTCACTGAGTGTCCCTTGATGTGAAAATGTCTGTGGAGGTTTGCGGCTCCTTAACTGGTTTTGGGAAGAACCTGCTCTCCACAGCTCACCCTATGAGGCCCTGTTCTGCCCCTCTTGTTGGCTCCAAGAGGAGGCCACTGTCCTCTGAGGAGCAGGTGTCCACCAGGCAGGGTTCTCCCTCCAGGTACCCACAGGTGTCAGCAGGTATAACTTGCCGTGTGAGCAGCCAGCCATGCCCCCTGGAAAGTGCACTCCCTGCTTGTCATGTAACAGGAAGGGTGGGGGGGCAGAATGCCTCTGGCAAGGTGGAAAGGGAAGAGCAGAGCTGAGCTGATATTCCTGAGCACCATTGATACTGCTAACGGGCACACTTTGGCTAGCAGGTAGGGTAGAAGTAATCACTGCTGGGTATGCAGTGCTCCCGACTGCCTGGTGAGGCAGGCAGTGTTATTCCCAGTTAGGAGACAGGGACACAGGTGTGGGGCATACCCTACGGCTTCACTGTGGTGATGGAGCTGGGATGTGAATGAGGGGCTTCTGACTCCAAATTCCTTGTCCTTTCCACCCTAGTGGGCTGCCAGAAGTTAACAAAAAGAGACTGCTTTGCAACCTCTTAAGCTGATATATAGTGGAAGACAGAGAAGATACTGATTTGACAATTAATGAAATATTGTAAGACTCATCCTAGAAAACCTCACAGTGAGGTCGAGGATCAGCCTTCGACGACACCTGGCCAACGGAAGTGTTAAGCAGATGTCAGCGCTTCAGAGCTGACACACAAAGCAAACTCCAGAATTAATTTCCTAGGGGAATGTTTTCTGGTACTTTGGCCCAAGAAATTCATTGTGAAAAGAGGTTGAATTTGTAGTCAGATTTGAGCAGCCACGCAGAAAACACTGTCTTTTCAGAGATATATTTTTAATTAAAATTATTTTAAAATATTGACATGATAAAATTTATGTACAGCCAAATACAAATCTTAGCCACGTGACTCAATTTTTATGTATGTTTGCACCAATGAACTACTATTCAGATCGAGAATGGAATGTATGCAGCTCTCCGGAAGGTTCTTTCTACCTCTTCCCCATCATTAATTCCCCACCGTAGGTCCCCACTGTTCTTACTTCCTTCATCATTGGTAAGTTCTGCCCAGTTTTGAACTTCATATGAATGGAATCATCCTGTTTGTACTCTTTCAG
Organism: Loris lydekkerianus; assembly: GCA_963574355.1. Classification (NCBI taxonomy): domain Eukaryota; kingdom Metazoa; phylum Chordata; class Mammalia; order Primates; family Lorisidae; genus Loris; species Loris lydekkerianus. Next base: position 63,153 of record CAUYPK010009935.1, read on the forward strand.
GTTTAGCTCTTTGGACTCAACGTGTCTGTCTAACTACTACCCAATATGTGCATCAATAGTTTGTACTTTTTATGACTGTGTAGCCTTTCATTTATCTATTCTTCTGTTGATAGAAATTTCTTGACTGCAGTTGTGATGTTTACAAATATATTGCCTTGCAAGTCCAAATTTACCCTTTTTGTCTGCTCTGTGGAAATGGATCTGGGCCCTGTAAATATTTTTCCTCTATAGTCTGGCCCTTGAAGCTTGTTACTTGGGGTTGCTGGAGAAGCATTGCAGAAGGAAAGAGTTTTTCCTTTTTGGTTCAGGGGCCCTGCCTTGGTAGGCTCTGCAGTGTGCCTGCAGTACCCAGCAGACTACATCTCCCCTGGTACACCTGCTGGGGGTTTTGTAGCAGACTGCACCTCTGTGAGACAATTCCTGGTAAACAGCTTCCCTAACAATCTAGAGGCCAGTTTTCTAGCAAGTTCCAGAGGGTGAATTTCAAGCCTGTTCCACTGATAGGGAACTGTGGTTACTACTCTCCCAATCAGTGGGTGTACCTGTGCCCTTGCAGCAGGTGTGGTTCTCAGCCCAGGGTTTGGTGGCATTTCCTTGGTTGCTTGACCTCGGCCCTAGGGCCAGTGGCTATTCCTTATATGTGTTTATTCCTTTGTTCTTTAAAGTTCTCTTATTACTGTTAATCTCTCTTACTCAAATCCCTCATAATAGTAAATGATCTTTTTTTTTTTTTTATCAAACTTTCTCTGGTTAAATTACTGGGTGGTGTTTCTCCTCTGTTTGTATCCAGACGGACACAACAATTTTTGGTAATTATGAGTAATACTGCTGTAACCATTCTAGACCATGTCTCTTGCTGGATGTCAGCAGTCATTTCCGGTAGGTTTGTTCTAGGAGTGATTTCCTGAATCAGTGCATGTTCAGCTGTAGTAGATACTGCCAAAGGATAAATTGCTTTCCAAAGTGTTTGTTTTAGTTTACATGCCTGCTGGCAAGGTGAAAGACATCTAATTGCTTCACATTCTTGATGGCACTTGGCACTGCCACCCCTTTCATTGTGGTCATTGTCATGAGTGGAAGGGTGTTGCATTGTAGTTTTATGTGCATGTCCCAAATGGCTAGTGATACTGACTTTTCTTGGACTTCTGGCCATTTGAATATCTTCTTTTTGTGTAGTATCTGTCACAATTCACCTTTTGAAATTGTGGGTGGTCTGTTTTTGGCGGGGGAGTCCTTTCCTTACTGATTCATAGAAGATTTTGATATATTCTGGATAATAGTCCTTTGTCAGAAATATTTGTGTATGTATGTGTGTGTGTCTCAAAATATATTCTCCTGGTCTATGGCTTTCCTTCACATCCTCTCAATGGTACTGTTTGAAAGTCCATTTATCAAGCTTTTCTTTATATATTTTGTGTCCTGTTTAAAAATAACTACCTAGTATTGTGGGGACAGGTCACAAGTAGATTCCCTTGGAACAGAAGCTAATCTATTTCCCAGGAACTTTCTCACCTGAACAGACAGATGTTGTATGTTATACCAACTTGAATTATTTTAAAAAACAACCTGACTAGACCTCTGTCCTATGTTTTCCTTTAGTAGATTGTATCTGTTCTAAAAAACAAAAAGAGGGGAATGTGGGATAGAGCATAGGGTTAAAAGTGCTACACACTGGGGACAGAGTGATCTGGGAAAAAGCCAAGCATCTCTGCTGACCCTAAGCCCTGAAAACAATACTCATAGACTCAGCACGCTGTCTCAGTGCCATGCCATATTTAGCAGTGATAAGAAAAAGGCAAGACAGAAGTGCAATAAACAGGATGTGTTAAGATTTAAATCATGAAGGAGTCTGGGGAGATGAGACTCCAGGCATCTCTGGCTGGTGGGATCTGTCTATAATCATCCCTTTGAGGATACAGGGAGTCAGCAAGGGACTTCTGGACCCCAAGAGGAGGACAAAAACAGCAGAAAACTGGCAAGTGGTTGTGTGTGTTCAATTGA